>WNNJ02000548.1:0-30515 GCA_012934845.2 Pomphorhynchus laevis
ATTATATTATAATTTAATTATAATTATATAAATATAATTATAAATATAATTATAAAACCAATCGATTTTTTGTGATGACATTCCCGGAAAAGATCAAAATATGTCTAAGAATATTGGCGAACAGACGGTTTCGGTTAACAATGGTGTGCCTCTTGTAATACGACCGACCAGTTATATGACTGAAACGGCTATAAACAACGACAAAACTTTGCATACCCGGTCATTTGATAGATCGCAAACTCCCGCAATTCGTATAAACCAACTATCTCATAACACGCAACCTGTTAAGGTAGATTGTATTAATGATTTTCACGAAAAGCACAATCGTACCCTTGTACATAGTACTGGTTGCTCAAACAGACCCCGTTCAAATGCTGTTTGTGATAGAAACAAATGCATTTTAATTGCTAACATTAAGGAGTCCGATGCCCTAAACAATCAGGCCAGACTTGATGATGACTTAATACATGTCAGATCCATTCTAACGACTGTCTTAAATGGATCATCATCTTGTGAAGCTGTGAGAGATATGCGTCTCAAAGCTGTCTTCCGGCTAGGTCGTGCTCCTTCGTCCGTCAACGATCGACCACGCCTCCTCAAAATTGTGTTTACTTCATGTGAAATTGTGCAGCTCATACATCGTAACTCATTTCACCTGAAAGGTTCCGGCACCCGTATTCTTAGAGACCTGGACCCCGCTGATCGTACACGTTTATCAATGGCAAAATCGGAACTAGCTCAAAGACTGGCACATGGTGAAAACAACCTAACAATTCAGAATTTTCAGGTAGTGCGGCGGCGCCTCCACATCCGTTGGCAAGGTCTTTTGAACAAAGCAAATATTGCTTCCCAGCTTGCAGCTTTTACGGAATCGTGGCTAAACCCTTCTATCTCCGATAATGAAATTTTGTTGAAAGGATATAATGCGTGTCGCAGCGATAGAATAGCTAAACAGGGTGGTGGTATATTACTATATATACGTGACACAATAAAGTTCCGTGTCGTAGAAACTTTTAACGACCCCCTAACTTCAAACGAACTTTTAGCGGTCAGATTATACCGGCCATTCTCCTTGATACTTGTAGTCGTTTACCGCAGCCCTACTTCATGCACTGATAGCATCGTGCAACGTTTATACCAGCTATCGGACCCTAATAAGCCAATATTGGTTGTTGGTGACTTTAACATTATTATATTATATTATAATTTAATTATAATTATATAAATATAATTATAAATATAATTATAAAACCAATCGATTTTTTGTGATGACATTCCCGGAAAAGATCAAAATATGTCTAAGAATATTGGCGAACAGACGGTTTCGGTTAACAATGGTGTGCCTCTTGTAATACGACCGACCAGTTATATGACTGAAACGGCTATAAACAACGACAAAACTTTGCATACCCGGTCATTTGATAGATCGCAAACTCCCGCAATTCGTATAAACCAACTATCTCATAACACGCAACCTGTTAAGGTAGATTGTATTAATGATTTTCACGAAAAGCACAATCGTACCCTTGTACATAGTACTGGTTGCTCAAACAGACCCCGTTCAAATGCTGTTTGTGATAGAAACAAATGCATTTTAATTGCTAACATTAAGGAGTCCGATGCCCTAAACAATCAGGCCAGACTTGATGATGACTTAATACATGTCAGATCCATTCTAACGACTGTCTTAAATGGATCATCATCTTGTGAAGCTGTGAGAGATATGCGTCTCAAAGCTGTCTTCCGGCTAGGTCGTGCTCCTTCGTCCGTCAACGATCGACCACGCCTCCTCAAAATTGTGTTTACTTCATGTGAAATTGTGCAGCTCATACATCGTAACTCATTTCACCTGAAAGGTTCCGGCACCCGTATTCTTAGAGACCTGGACCCCGCTGATCGTACACGTTTATCAATGGCAAAATCGGAACTAGCTCAAAGACTGGCACATGGTGAAAACAACCTAACAATTCAGAATTTTCAGGTAGTGCGGCGGCGCCTCCACATCCGTTGGCAAGGTCTTTTGAACAAAGCAAATATTGCTTCCCAGCTTGCAGCTTTTACGGAATCGTGGCTAAACCCTTCTATCTCCGATAATGAAATTTTGTTGAAAGGATATAATGATAATGAAATTTTGTTGAAAGGATATAATGCGTGTCGCAGCGATAGAATAGCTAAACAGGGTGGTGGTATATTACTATATAAACGTGACACAATAAAGTTCCGTGTCGTAGAAACTTTTAACGACCCCCTAACTTCAAACGAACTTTTAGCGGTCAGATTATACCGGCCATTCTCCTTGATACTTGTAGTCGTTTACCGCAGCCCTACTTCATGCACTGATAGCATCGTGCAACGTTTATACCAGCTATCGGACCCTAATAAGCCAATATTGGTTGTTGGTGACTTTAACATGCCTACAATAGATTGGAATACATACAGTTTTAATTCGCCGTCTGACTTTGGTTCGATTGTGTTACTTCAAACAATCAATGATCTATACCTTACCCAACATGTCAATGGATTTACCAGAATATCTTCTACGTCTCGTTCTCTTCTTGATCTGGTTTTGTCTGCTCCAGGACATATTGTCACTAGCGTTAATCACTTGGATCCAGTTGGTTGTTCTGATCATGTCACCTTATTAATAGATCTTGGAATTAGTATCCCTATATATAATTCCTTTGTTAATAGATTCAACCCTTTTAAAGCCGACTACAACAAAATAAAGGAGTTCCTTTCTACCGTTTCGTGGCCTGATGCTTATACTGTGGGTATTGATTCCGCCTGGCTGTTTTTCAAAGACACCTTGTATTCAATACTTACCCGCTACGCTCCAATTGTACGTCAAACTGACGTCGGCTTATCTCCTCGTTGGTTTAATCGAGAACTCAAACAAGCACTGGCTCGACGACGCAAGGCATATTGTAATTATAAAGCAGGTAACTCTAGTTTTGAGCAATACCGACAGTATAGAAACAGGGTAACATCCTTGAAGAGACGTACGAGAGTAATCTTTGAAAAGAATTTATCCCAACGATGTCGTCGTGATCCTGGCTCACTCTTCAAATACATGTCACCAAGAAAACGTATAGCTAACACGTTCTCCTCTATTCTCGATAGCCAAGGTTATTTGGTATTGGACTCAAAGGAAATTGCGAATGTATTCGGCACACACTTAACATCGCTGAATTCGTCACTGAATGCTCCACCGCAAATAACTGACAGTTTGTATTGTTTGGTAGCTAATACTACTTATGACCTTGATAACTTCATTAGACCTGACTTAGTGTACATCGAGTTGTCCCGTCTGAAATGCACATTAAGTGTTGGTCCGGATCTATTGCCGTCAGCATATCTTCGCAACCTAGCTGACATCATATACCTACCTCTATATAATATCTTCTGTGCAACACTTGTGCTAGGAAAGATTCCCTCAGACTGGAAGCGCTCTATTATCTGCCCAATATTAAAACAGGGGTCTCGTTCTGACATCTGTAACTACAGACCGATTAGCCTCACATGTGTCTGCTGTCGCGTACTGGAACGCTTACTTCTGCGAAAAGTCACCACTCACCTAGAAACGAACCATATTCTAGCCCCTGAACAACATGGTTTTCGAAAAAATCATTCAACGCTAACGAATTTGTTGTTATCACACGATAGCTGGACCAGATATTATGATTCTGGTATTCCGGTTGACGCCATCTTCTTCGACTTCTCTAAGGCATTTGATACAGTCCTTCATGCTAATTTAATTCAAAAACTGCGTAATATCAACCTTGATGAGTGTTTAGTTCGCTGGATTATTGAATTTCTGTCTGACCGTCATTGCTTCGTAAGGGTAAACGACGAATTATCTGATCGCTTCCCTACAAATCTTGGAGTACCTCAGGGAACTATACTCGGCCCAGTTCTTTTCAGCATATACATTAATGACCTCATTCCTAAACTTAGATCTGAGTGTGTTCTTTATGCTGATGATTTAAAAATTTGGCGCCCCATATTTTTTGGACTCAGATGTTGGCATCTTGCAGTATGATATTAACACCATAAATGACTGGTCGATTTTGAACGGGTTAAAATTCAATTTGAAAAAGTGTGCCTACATTTGTATATCAAGACGTCCGGCCGAGTCAGCTCTTATTTATCATATAAACAACGGTGTTATTCTTAGGACGAACTCATACAGGGATTTAGGTGTTTATGTATGTTCTAACTTATCGACACGTTTACATACTGACACTACATGTTCCAAAGTGAGAAGAGTCATCGGCCTGATTATCCGAGCTCTTGTTCATATTGACATATCATGCTTCAAAACAATCTCACAAGCACTAATTTTAAGCATCCTACTATATGCTTCGCCGGCCTGTTACCTAATCACCTTACGAGAACGCAATAATCTAGAGTATATCTTCCTATCAGCAACTAAAATGGTTAAAGCGGTTAGACATATGGAATATCAGAATCGGCTCTCGAGTTTGGGAATGAGATCACTTCGATATCTGCGCGACGAGGCGGACCTGTGCCCAGCCTTGCAGATTTTACACGACAATCGCCATCAACTCAGATCGCTAATGCATACGCGTGATATAACCTCACTTCGTGGTCATCAGTACATGCTTAAATCACAACGATTACGCTACAAACGAACGTCTCTATACTTCCAGCGAATCGTTAATACTTGGGACCACCTTGCTGACTCAACAGTTGCATCCTTAAATCTGGCTTCTTTTAAACAAAATCTGGAAGTATATCCCTTCTTGAAGACGAAAATCGAGTCAGAGAACATATGGACAATAGCAAGTACCCTCTACATTTACATTTTCTACATTTACTTGTTCTGATTGCGACGCAACTTGTAACGAGCCTTGCTGCTCACTTTGTTGTCTATTTTTTTTTGAAAAGAAAATTTATTATTACAAAATCGAAGAGTTTAAATGTCATGCTTCCGTAAACGGTGTTGCCGGAAATGAACGGCTAGATCTAGGAGCCCGAAGCGAGGCCGAGCATGAACGCATGATGTCTATTATCAATAGACTTTGTTGTCTATTTTTTTGAAAAGAAAATTTATTATTACAAAATCGAAGAGTTAAAATGTCATGCTTCCGTAAACGGTTGCCGGAAATGAACGGCTAGATCTAGGAGCCCGAAGCGAGGCCGAGCATGAACGCATGATTGAGAAGGCAATACGTCTCTTCAAGCGAATGAGATTATCCGCGTAATACTGTGGATGTGCCTCGGATTTCTTGCGAGTGATTGACCGCAACAGTGATATTGTACTTGCACCCATGCCCGGTGATGTGGAAAAAACAAGGGGCATAAAACTACCATGCTCTACCAGTTCGATTCGCTCCCCGTATTTTGAAATCTTGCAATAGACTTTGTTGTCTATTGATAATAATAATAATTGAATATAAATTATATAAAATCTTAAGATATAAATTACATAAAATGTTATAAAATTATAAAATTATTGTAAGATTATTTAAAAATTATTTATAGATTATTTATATTGATTTAGCATTATTATTTTTATTTAGATATTTATAAAATGTCTAAATATCCAAATTAAATTTTCACATTGAATGTGAAAATTAATAATAATAATAATTATTATTATTCCAATACATACCAAAGCCAAAAGGCTATTCAGGCAGAGTCCAAAAAAATGGTCAGTCAACGTAGCTAATTAGGGTATTCCAGTGGTAGTGTTGAATGGCGGCATTGTTCACGTATCTATTTGTAGTATCGTGATTTAAACGTTCTCAAGCTAGGGGCTGCAACGACTTCCTCAGGCACCGAATTCCATATGTTAATTCCTCTCCTTGAAAGTCTATACACTTTTAATAATCTGCCAAATCCAAATTTATACAAGTCTCTGCTATGTCCCCGCAACTTACCTAACCGCCTAGTGATTACATCGGTGGGATAACCTACCAAATCATTCGACATATGCCATAGACATAGCATTTCCAAGGATATGAACGTCTCACTTACCGACAACATCCCGATACGACTTAGACGTACATAATAGTCAATACCACTTAAGCCAATACAGAGCCTCGATCCGCGCCTAAGAATAGACTCCAGGTCTAATAGTTCTTGCTTAGTGACAGGGAAACAAGCCTGAATGCAGTACTCCAAGTGTGGCCTGACGATGGAGATGAATAACCTCTTGAACATGTGACAGCTTAACCTGAGGAATGCATTTTTAATACAAGATAACGCCCAAGTAGCTTTATATAGAAAGAAGTAGGTGTTCAACTTTGTTTTCAAGGATCTATGTACAATAATCCCTAAATCCTTATGATGAGATACTTCTTTTAAGACCATATCTCCAATAAAGTACCTTAGAGTTTCAATAGGGCGACCTAGTTGCATGATGACACATTTATCAACATTCAACCGTAGTCCGGTAGAATCGCACCACTTGATCAGGGAGTTTAGATCATTTTGTAACGATACTCGATCAGCAGGACTTCTAATGATCGACCAAATCTTTAGATCGTCTGCAAACGCTAGATGAGAGCATGATAAGCGGAGTAGCAGATCATTAATGAAGATTATAAAGAGCAGTGGGCCAATGACTGATCCCTGCGGTACGCCAGAATTAATATTTACCGAATAAGAAAACACACACACCCACACAAACTCGGAAAGACCTATTCGATAGAAATTCCCTGACCGACTCACAAATATATGAATGAAGTCCATAGTGATACAGTAAAGACACTATGCCGTCGTGTGGTACCCTATCAAAAGCTTTCGAGAAATCAAGGAATACTGTGTGAACCTAAAACCCAGCCCCCAGAGCATCATCCCATTTTTCACACGCAGTTAGTAGGTTAGTAAGGCATGAACGTCCGATCCTGAAACCATGTTGAGATTCAACCAATATGTGATTACGATCCAAATGATCCCTGATTCTACTAGCAATGATTCTTTCTAAAAGTTTGCAGAATACGCTAGTCAAGCTAATGGGCCGAAAGTCCGCGCAAAAGCTAGCAGGATGCTTTTTGGGAATAGGCACCACAATTGCACACTTCCAACTGTCAGGAATCCAAGATGTGTCTAAGCTGTATCTGAAGAACATAGTTAAATCATTGCTCAGTTGGTTAGCTAGGGATTTGACGAGGAAGGGGGCAATATTGTCTGGTCCCGGAGATGTAAACGAATCGAGCTTCATAACCTCGTTCAACACCTCATCCACTCTGAGTGGACGAACACAACACCGATGAGCAACCGGAACATACTTCCAACTAAAGTCATGCAGTTTGTTAGAGGTCAAAGCCTGTACCAAGAAGCCATCAGCTAAATGTTGGGCGATTAGAGACGGATCGGTCAAAGTTTCAGTTGGCGTTTGGATTGAGCTAATTGTGGCGACAAGTGTTCTGTTGTTTCTTACATAAGACCAAAACCTCCTAGGATTCAAAGATGCATCCCTTTCGATACTATCTTCGTACGAATAGCGTTTCTGAAATTTTAGCCGATCGCATAGGTTTCGAGAGTCGATGTAGGCACGTTTTGAAGCAGGCGAACGCCTAAATTCGCGCCACAATTTGTTGCGGGATCTTATAGCACCAAGAAGCTATCTGTCGAACCAAGAAGGATGTTCATGCTTGGACTTGCAGGCATGTAGCAGAGCAAATATATCAGAAATTCGCTTCAATTCATCATGGAGCAGATCAAAGACTACAGGAACCTCCAAACCGAAGTGGATACGAAGACTATCACAGATACCTTTTGGGAAGCTTGCAGCTAGTTGACTAGCATCAACACCTACCCAACAACGTTTTTTAAAATTAGAGTTTTGTGAGGCCCTGTTGAACAGCGACAGTCGCATAGAGAGTACACAGTGATCGCTATTGCCAATTGGTGCGTCATAACGAACACCTGAAACGTCACCCAAACACTTAGTAAAGACCAAATCGAGTATAGAAGGCGTCCCTGTCACACAAGTAGGTTCTTTAATATGTTGAACTAGTAGCATCTCGAGTAACATAAAGTCACTAAGTACTTTCCCAATTCCGTGAATTGGTCGTGAAGACTATTTTTTCAGTCTATTTGGGGGATATTGAAGTCACCCAGGAGCAAAATCAGAGGATACGAAGATAAACTTAGCAAATGTGATTTAAGAGAGTCAAATCTTAATTCATAGGACGGAGAACGGTAAAGGACGCAGAATCGGGATCGTTGACCATTTCCCAGTGTAAAAGCAAGACCTTCAAAGGAATAACCTATATCGTCGCGAAAAGCCGAGATATTCGATACCAGGAGACTATTTCGCACATAGGCGGCTACCCCACCTCCACGTTTACCAAATAAGCGATCCGAACGTATTAGAAAATAGTTAGGGATGGCAACACAGTCATCCGAAATGTCAGAATGTAGCCATGTTTCGGTTATACAAAATACATCAAAACGTTTTGAAGCAACTATGAATTTAATTTCCGAGAACTGAGCCAGGAGACTACGAACATTTGAATAACCGACAAAAATGTTCGTATAATGGGAAAATTTGACACGCTCGGTGACACTATCGAAGTCTACTAGTTTTCCTACACACGAATTATCACTACTAAAGAGGGCTGACTCTACAGAAGTAAGGGATGCCACCGGACAGTCGAACGCCACTTGACCACCCGAAAATTCCGGACACATAGGCTTGGCCTCACCACTTTCCAGCCGTCGATGCAGCTCGTTGAAAGCCTCGTGTCTTCTCAAACGATCTGCAGGAGATAAATCACGGAGTATATGAAAATCAGAGCGCGATAATCTAAATGCATGCTTGAGTAGGAAGTCAACATGATCTTTTGAGTCTAGAACAACTTTTAAAATTCTAGGTCTATCTGAAAGTTTCTTGCCTAGACGAAAAACTCTTCGAACTTTAAGACACTTCGCAACATCCACATCGCTCTGGATAAAAATCTTAGAAAACACTGTGCGAAGATGCACAATATCGTCATCCAGTCTACTTTGGGGATTGTTACTGAGAGATTCTTCAACACCGCTCACGATAACGTTTAACTCTCCTCTGGAGTTAAATTGTCTAGAGCTAAATTGTTTAGAGCTAGCAGACGGAACTAATGAAAAATGAGTCTCAGGGGTAATTGATGGCCGTCGATGATTTGGAGGAATCACTGCATGTTGTTTATTATTCGGAAGGCTAACTATTTGTCGTAGATTATCTATAGGCCTAACGATAATCTGACTAGCCTTTGCAAGATCCTTAACGCTCTCAATTAGCGGGGCTACTAGAGGAGCAACACATAAACTGCAGCGGGGATGCAGTAGCTGCGGGTAAGCACAAGGACGCTCACTACAATCACTCCCCAGAGGACAGTTTTGAGAACAATCACTGCCCGAGGAAGTGTTAACTGGAGATGAAAAATCAACATTCGCATGCTTCAGGGCGGAAGATTTGTCATCTACATCAAGACCGACGCTGCTTGAGTCCAATATATGGGGATGAACAATAGAATCCAAAACAGGTAGTTGTTTGAATGTGTAATCCATCACATTAGTCTCATGCAATGCATCCCTAACGAAGCATTGGGTTAAATTGTTATTGAAGGGTATGATTGAACGATCGTTCAGTTCTAACTTCGACTGCTGCGTGAGAGAATGATTGAGTATATGAATAGCATTATTGGTTCCTATCTCATATGATTTTGGAGTGGCCGAAACATCATCAATCCCTGACGACGAGCTGCTTGACTGTCTGAACGCTTCTGAACTCCTTTCTGCTTCGTTAATACTATGATCTTCCCCATCGTTATGACTGTTTGAATCTGCGTTCCTCTTTAAAGCATTTATTGATACTTGCTCGTCACAATATCCCTTGAACAACAAAGAGAGCAATTCGAAGGCACAGAACCCACAAACAAAATCCCTAGACAGTAGCGATTTCGTCAGACAGGATGTAGTGTTGACAGTTGTCCATATGTCGCATCCAAAATTATTAATACTTTAACAATAATTTGAAAAATATAAAAAAATATTTATTGATTACATTATATTATGTGTACATTACATTAAATTAGTTAGATTAAAATGACATTGTCACGAATATATATTTAGTATCAAACTTGTCTTAATTGGTGCCTGACACAATATTGAATATTATCAGAAAGATGATTAATTAATACAGATTTTAATAGTGGTTATAAAGTAGTGGTTAATATGACCAGAGGTGTTATTGTAAGGGTTTTGATTATTAATTATAACGCTGCTTATGAATAGGAAAAGATTTTTTATCGTTGCTGATCATTATGGAAATGAATTTATTTGTTAATAAAGCCTTGCTTATCCCGTTACTCCTCAATTTCCATGTAAGCGATTTTCCTTTCGCGATAGGTGTCTTATTATATCTAATGTTGAGTCATTTTATTCATCTTCTAATCAAGCCCGTCTTGATGCCGATGTTTCCGCTTTCTGCTCACTCCTTGCTACAATACTGCCTACCGATAATCCGTCTCTCATCATTGATGTCTTTCCACTTTCTGTGAATCGTCTTAATAAATCCGCTTCTACTCCCAATTTTTATTGTCCCCTACTTTAAAAAGTTTTTCTTTGAAACCGCACCCAAGCCTCCTCTATTCTATCTCAACGGTTTAATATCGTGTCATCATCCTTTGCTTGTCGAATGTTTCCACTATCGTTCACCCTCTGAAACCACTCAACTTTATTTTGCTCGTATTGAAAAACGTCGACGCGATGTCAATGTCGAGTCATCTCGTGCTATCAATCATATGCTACACCTACGTCCAAAAATTCGTTGGCGACCTGTTTCATATCCTTATCTCATTCTCTAGTCAACAACGATATAAAACTCTATTTTGGTCTATCCCTTCTTAACACCCACTAAATTCTTCACAAAGCTGATTTCTAGATCTCTGCTTACAACAATCACGTTATATTTTATGTATCACTGAATCCTGTCATACTGATTCTGACGAACTTGAAATACGTAACCTACGTTCCTTCGGATTTTCTCTCGTTGACTGCTCTCGCCTCCTCGACTCAACAATATCAACTACTTCTTTTATCATTGCGGAACTACTTCTTTTTATCATTACGTTCCTTCGGATTTTCTCTCGTTGACTGCGCTCGCCTGATCGACTAAACAATATCAGCTACTTCTTTTTTATCATCGTTCATATCCTTGCGGATCTTGAGAAAATCGATTTTCCCTTACCTTATAAAACATTTGAATTGCTCCTATGTAAATTTCCATTTCCTTTACTATTCAAATTTCAATCATATATCGCCCAGGTGTATCTCCGCTGTCTTGCCTATTTTTTCAATGAACTCGCCAATCTACTATCAAACCGTTCACCTTCTTTACCTTTAATTGTCATTGGCGCTTTCAACATGCGTCTTGTTAACCATTCTGAGCCAGATTCCGTAAAACTTGCAAGTTTTCTGTCCGACTTTAGCCTCTATTTACTAACAAACCTTCCCACCCATATTCTTAGTGGCGCTCTTGATATTATAGCTTTTCCCAAAGATCTCATTACATACGCTTTATCTACAATCTCAAATAATAATTTTTAATCATTTTATCATCATTTTCATTATCACTATCCCATGCACTCTTATTAGCACCTCTCCAACTTTAAGTTGACCGTAGCAACTCCTCGACCTTCCTCTCTTGTGATCCGCTATCATTGACTCTTATTTTTTGTAAAAGTCAAGGATTTTTTCTTGACTTTTATTTTTTGACTCTTATTATTCGACGATGACACCCTCATAAATGCTCATGCACCCGCCCATCACATACACGATTTCGCGATTTCTGCCTGCAACTGTCTTTCTTCTATCTACAAAGATCTCTCCCATCTTCGTCTCGTTCTAAACCAAAACAAGTCTAAAATATTGTGGATCCTCCCCTCGTCAACCTAACATATCTCCTCCCCATGTATCTTTTGCCTCATCAATCATCCCCGTAGTCCATAATCTCACTTTCTTAAAATTCCATTTCAATGATCATCTTCCCCTTAAACCCATCGTCCGCGACAAGGTCCACTCGTCTAACTTAATTTTCCGTGACATCCTCCGTATTCGCCCCCTTATCGACTACCGTTCCTGTATGTCTCTTCTTTTATCGCTTATTTTCCCTCAAATCGATTACTGCCTCAGCTTTTTCGCCAATTCTCAAAAAGCCACGATCCTACCCCTTTTTATGGTAGCTGCCGGCTACCATAAAGAAGTTTGATCATCATCCAACCTCCCCTTTTTACTTATACCTACTTCTTTAGGTAGAAGTAAAAAAATTTACTTCTACCTAAAGTAGAAGTACATTATACCTAAATACAATTTACTTCTACCTAGAGTAGTTATATCTAACATTGAATTTAGCGATGAAGATGTATTGCACGAGCTACTTAAATTACCCCGCAACGCCGCGTCAGGTGCTGATCCTATACCTCCAATACTCTTAAAAGAATTGTCTCATGCAATATAAGTTCCCTTAGCTTCTATTTTTAGAAGTTCACTGAACACAGGTTATCTACCATCTGATTGGACTAAGGCTATTGTACGTCCAATTTTCAAGAAAGGCGATAAATCCCAGGTTTCCAACTACCCTCCCATTAGTCTCATATCTGTAGCTTGTAAGGTATTAGAAAAACTGATTCTTCGTTATCTTAGCGCTTTCGTTGAAGCTAACAATGGCCTCAGCCCCGGTCAGCATGGATTTAGGCCAAATCATCCAACGGTAACGAACCTTGTAAAAGCGAGAGCAAGCTGGGTGGATTCAATAAGTGGTTCCAAAGTATATGTGATATTTATAGACTTATCGAATGCATTCGATAGAGTTATTCCCAATTTGCTAGTAAACAAATTATCTAACATTGGTGTAGGGGATCTTTGTTACGCTGGATTCAATCATTCGTAAGCAACCGCTCGTTTGCAGTACGCATAAGCCATTATCTTTCTGGTTACTCAATGATGACTACAGGCGTTCCGCAAGGATCGGCCATTAGTCCGACTCTCTTTAATATATATGTAAATGATATTACAAACAACTTAACGTCGGAATGTGTTTCCTACGCAGATGATCTTAAGGTTTGGAGCGAATCATTGATTATTCCGATGTTAGCGCTCTTCAAAACGACCTGGATTCCATAAATAAATGGTGTATATCGAATGGGCTGATGATAAATGCGACTAAATGTATACATATGCGACTCGGCTCCCCAGACATTCGTTGCTCTTATAAAATTGGAAACATGTCGATTGATTCTACAGATAAAATCGATGATTTAGGGGTATTTACACTTAATACGCTCGATATAAGCGCTCACGTAAATAAAGTTTCGGCCAATTGCCGTAGTACTATTGGCATCATTAGACGATATTGTGGATCACTAGAGGTACGTAGCTTCAGAATAATATACAAGGCCCTTATCAATCTCGCATGCTATACGCATCTCCCGCAGCGTATCCACATCTGTGCAAGAACATTGTGGCTTACGAATCAATTCTCCGGTCGGCTACTCGTCTTGTTCCCACTGTCAAAGACCTGCCGTTTGACCAGAAGTTAGAAATCCTAGGTGTTTCAACGGTTTGTGAAAGTTTGGTAAAAGCTGATCTTATGCTGGTATGGAGGGCAATTTTATCGCCCACTTATCCCCTCAACTTCATGTTTTGCCTACGCAACTCCGAGAAATTACGTGGACATCGACTAACGCTCAAACATCGTAGAAAAGTCCATCGACACTATCAGGATATCTGAGATCGAGTAATAAACAGTTGGAACAGACTCCCGTCATCTGCAATTGAATTCTGAAACATCCGAGAATTTCGGCGTGCGCTGAACAGTGTATCGCTCTCATAGGAAGTCGAACATGTTTGGATTTTTTTGTTTTACTGACATTGTACTTTTTTTACATTGAGATCAAGCCAAACGAGCCACCGCTCATCGGCTGTTGTATGCTAATAATAATATTCTAGTGGACGCTCTTGATATTATCGCTTTTCCCAACAGCCTATGCATAAGTTCCTCTACAATCTCATATGCTGATTTTTTTGGATAAATTTCTCATCACTGTTAATATCACTATCTCGTGCACTCATGTTAGCACCACATTAACTCTTAGTCTACCATGACAACTACTGAGTCTTGCTCGCTTGCGCTCCGCTATCCTTGGCTCTCTCTTTTGTAACCTCATGTAAGATTTTTAGCAGCTGATAGTCTATCTAAACTTTTCAACTATGAATCCTCGATGATATTTTAAATCGTCATTCCCAAATTCTTAAACGCTCGTCGTGTGCATCTTGGTTCGACTCTGACTGAAAATTTCTAAGCGCATTCTACGTCATTTTTTTCAGAATCTTTCTTTGTTACTCAAACGTAGTCACACTCCTTTTTTGATAAACTTATCAAAATGTAATTTAAAATCTTAAAAACAATTATTCACTATTTATAATTATTTATTAAATTTTCTTGTAACAACTTACAAGCTTAAACACACAAAGAACGATTACAGAAAAACGATTTTTGAAGAAAATCGCATAAATACACAATAACTATATACAATTACAATTATGTGCAGACGTAAGGGAAACGACATTCCTGAATTCATATCAAGACAAGTAGAATGTGATGGTGATGGCTGCAATGTCTGGACTACAGTAACTGTACCACATAAAGATGTTGATACATTGAGTAGAAGAAAATTCATATGTGGTTTTTGTACTGCGTCAATCGTATTTTGTAGTTCATTGACATCAGCAAAGGACAATGCTCATTTTAACTTAAAGACACGTAGGTTTCAAGAACAAATTATTGACAAAGAATCTAGCATATGCCAGAGCAAAATCACTACGCCGATGTCGTTACACTTTAATTCAAATAAGGAAGCAGACGTTCCTTATTTGGAACGTCTGGTTCCAAATATATAAATGCTTCAAGTTCGACTCGCATTTGGACACGAGGACATAGACATTCACGGACAGTGTATAAACAAAGAAGTAATATCAATGACAGCATTGTGATGGCAAACGACAAGGATAAAGTCACACCTGAGAGTATTACTAACAAATAGCCTTCACCTTTATCTGACATATTCGCGGAACACAGTCCTAAGAACCACAATATATTGATTTCTATCCCTGTTCGACCAAAGAATGTATCCAAACAGCCTTTAAGTAGAACGCAGACAAGAGACGATGATAGAGTGTGCAATGATGTGGCAGTCGGAACTGAAAATTAAATGAAATCCAAGGATTTGACAGATAAGACATTAGTTGAAATTATCAATACTAGGAATCGTGCTAGAAACAGAAATAATTGGGTAATTTTTGCTAACATCACTGAAACTTCTGCAGACAACGTTCAGATCCGTGTGAATGATGACGTGGTTTCTATTCGTAAAGTCTTTTCGGATATATTCGTTCAGGGTGAAGAGGATATTGCGCATAGTCTCAATGTCAAAAGCTTATTTCGTCTTGATTAAAAAGCACAACATAAACCACGATTACTTAAAGTAGTATTTGTTTCTGAGGATAATACAAGATCAGTTTTAGCTAGAGGTTATCGATTGAAATGTAAGACGACAAATATTTTTAAAGATCTCTCGGTTGAGGAGAGATTATTGCTTAATAATGCTTGTGCTAATCTAGCATTTAGAAGATCGAATAGAGAGACTGATCTAATGATAAGAAATTTTCAATTAGTTCGTCGGCGACTATTCGTGCGTTGGTGAGTTTGGAAAGCTCTTCGAGGGATTCCGTTTTACAATTAGGAAATCTAGCGCGCATTGATATCACATCCAACATTACTACTCAATTGCCCTCTGTTTCTGGTGTTAGTGTCGCCTATACTAATTTAAGGAGTATTTTACCAAAATTTGATGAACTTAAGGCATGGGTCATCTTAAATAAACCAGCGATCCTGGCTCTCACTGAAACATGGCTGCATCGTGATATCCCCAATGGTTTAATTGCTATTATGGGATATAATTTGGTGAGAGCTGATAGAGAGTCTCGGAAGGGTGGAGGTGTTGCGCTATATATATCGACACCCTTAAACATTACTTCCACTCGTAATTTTAAAAATTAACTGCGCACGTGTGAGTTTCTCTCAGCCAATGTTTCACACTTAGGAGTTCCCTTAGGTATTGCCGCGTGCTACAGGTCGCAGCAATCATCCGTATTGAGTCATGAATTATCTACACTAATTAGTCAATGTTCTGAGCTTGAAGAATATCTACTAGTTGGCGATTTTAATATACCCTCAGCTAGTCACATTCGGGAATTATGTTTTGGATAGTGGTTCTTCCAAATCGGATGTAGATTTGTTAAATTTTCTTACATATGATGTCATGTTAGAGCAACATGTGCAGTCACCCATGAGATTCGCTCAAAACCAGGAATCTTGTCTAGATTTGGTATTTTTTAAATTAATTACAAGTGTGGGTAACATGAGCTATCAGAGTCCCATTGGATTGAGCCATCATTGCATGATCTTATTCAATTATTTTCATAGGTGTATGATCCCAAAGATGGAAAATCTGATAGTGTCGAAAAGATCTTGGCAACAAATTGATGAAGACTCATTACAAGATGCGGCACTAAGAACATCATTCAACTGTGCTAGTGAAGACATTGAGGCAAGGTGGCATGTCATTGAATCAGGTTTAGTAGCTCTTGCAGATAAGTTTGCACCACTACGTAGAGTACCAAAAAGTAAAGCTAAATACCCTCCTTGGTTTGACACTGAATTTCGATATGCTCTCAAACATATGAATCGACTATTTGAACTAAGCAGTCATCAGAATAATTTTAAAACGCGGTATACAATGTTCCGTAATTTCGTCAATCGCCTTAAGATTACAAAAAGGCAAAGTTTTGAAGATCAATTAGCTTTACAAATTGATACAGAACCAAAAAAATTTTGGGCTTATGTGAAAGGATCCAGAGCTCTGCTACCAGCAATTTCATCTTTAAGAGACGGTAACACTCGAGTGACATCGCCAGACAGCATGGCAAAAGTGTTTGCATCCGCTTTTGAGCTAACACAAGATGCATTCTCTAGCGTATGTGAAGATGCAGCATCACAACATGTATAAATTGATTATCCAGTTTTAACGATAACAGCACATGAGGTTTTTATTGAATTGGCTAGGTTATCTAGATCATCAGCAGCAGGCCCAGATGATATTCACCCCAACCTCTTAAGTTACTTGCTCATGATGTGGCTAAGCCATTAGCCTCCATATTTGAGCTGAGCTGCGCATCTCGAAGTTACCTGCTGCCCGGAAAAAAAGTTATTGTAGTACCAATTTATAAAAATGGTGAAAAAGATGATTCGAATAACTATAGGGCAATAAGTCTAACTAATGTTGTATGCAAAGTGATTGAGCGCATACTAAACAGACGCATATATGATCATTTGAGTTCGCTGAGAATTCTCAATAATGCACAGCATGGATTTTGCCTTCGTCGTTCATGTTTTACAAACTTATTACATGCTCGTGAAGATTGGGTTGAAAATGTTGCTAACGGGTACTGTATCGACGTAATATTTCTTGACTTTAGTCGGGCTTTTGATAGGGTGCCCCGCAAAACGCAAATTTCCACCCTTGAGTCTTATAAAGTCAATTGCTCTATCATAAGCTGGATTCAAGATTTTCTAAAAGAATGATTCTTTGCTGTCCGTGTAAGTCAATGCATATCTTCTTATCGTCCTATCACCTCAGGAGTACTTTATCAACTTCCAAGAACGAAAGTCGATAAGGGGCGGATACGGCGGATGTCACGGAGAATTAAGTTAGACGAGGGAACCTTGTCACGGGCGAAGGGTTTAAGTGAATGGTGATCATCGAAATGGAAGCCTAAGAACGTGAGATTGTGTACTATGGGAATGACCGATGAGGCAAAAGATACAGTGGTAAGGGATATGTTTGGTTTACGGGGGAGGATCCACATTATTTTAGACTTGTCGGGGTTTAGAACGAGATGGTGATTATAGATACGTTCGTAGATAGAAGAAAGACAGTTGGAGGCAGAAATGCCGATATCGTGTATGCCATATGCGAGTGCATCAGCATAGATGAGGATGTCATCGGTGTATGCATGACGTTAAAGGAAAAAGGTTTGATAAACGCAGAGAGATCGCCAAGCAGAAGAGAGAAAAGCAAGGAACCTAGGAATGAACCTTGTGGGACCCCGCAAAAGATAGGGATGGGAGGGGAGGATGATGAATTAGAACAGACGCGAAAAGAACGGTCGGATAGATATGAGGCAAACCATGCTATGGAGGAAGAAGAAAAGCCGTAATCATAACGAAGGCGAGAAAGGAGGACAGAGTGGTCGACAATGTCGAAGGCGGATGAGAGGTCGAGGGCGATGAGAACACCATATAGAGCCTTGTATCAAAAAATGAGTTAGTCGTTGTAAACTTTCATGCAGGCGATTTCTGTTGAGTGATTAGGGCAGAAAGCGGTTTGGAAAAGAGGGTACAGATTGGAAGACGAGTGATAAGCGTTGACCTGTATTAAGATGAGGCGTTCTAAGAGCTTAGAAAGAGTAAGGAGTAGTGAAATAGGGCGATAGATAGAAGGAAGGGAGGGGTCGAGCGATTGTTTCTTTAGTAGGGGACGAACGATTGCGGATTTCAAGTGTGAATGGAAGATACTACTGCGGATGTACGAGTTAAACAAAGTTGTGAGAAAAGAGGATATCGATGAGCATATGGATTTAAGTATGTGTGTAGGCAGGGGATCGGCATGTAATGTTTTGCTGGGCAAGGACATGAGAACAGATGAGACTTCGGAAGGCGAGACAGGGAGAAGATGAAAGAGTTCCGGGAGAATGAGGCTAGGCGGTGCAGAATGGGATAGGATGGAGACCGGGGTGTGAAAGATTAACGTGTATACTTTGGTGTGGAGAAATGACGAATAATTATGGGGATTGATGGTACACGGCGGAGAGGAGCGAGCAAAGATTTAAGTTAAAAGTATGCATAGGGCGGTCGAGGCGTATGTTGAAGTCGCCAAGAACCATTGAAAGGATTGAGGACAGAGAACAGTAAAACAGAAGGTCAGCGAGTTTGGTAAAAAATAAGGATGTAGGAGCTGATGAACCAGGACGGTATACAATGGCGAGATCTAGATTGATCGGGTTAGAAGAACGAAAAGTAAGCAGTTTAAAAGAGCAAGGACTGAAAGGGGAAGTGATTTTGCGAATAGACGCGGGTGACGGGCGAATGCGACAATGCCGCCATGATTAGAGAATTTAGAATGTGATTTGCTGAGAGGGCGAGCGGATTCGACTAGTGAACAACCGGCAGAGAGCAAACGGCGGATGAAGATGTCGTCAGAATCTGAGTGCCATGAATCGGTGAGGCCTAAGAGATCGATAGAATGCTTAGTGAATAGGTTGAGGATGATATCGGATTTATTGAGAATAGATCTGGTGTTGCGGAGGCCGAAGAGGAAACCGTATGTGGTGGACATAGGGGCTAGTGGAGAAGACACATAGGGGAGATGGAGCGCCATCGAATTTTTGGGCGGGTGTGGACAACTTGAAAATTTCCGTCGATGTTTCGGATGGAGATAGATGTTTCGCCGTTTTCCTCGCGATGGCGTTTTTCGATGCGTGCAGATGAGAGTTGAGCGATTTCGGATAGGGTGCGATCTGGGAAAATGCTGGTGGTTGAAGAGGACATGAGTTTGAATCGTTGGTAAAGGACAGAAGACGCGTGAGAGCAATGTTTGAAAACAATTCTTAGGAGAGGGGGCTGGAAAGGATTAGATTGAGAAGATTTATTTAGGCGGATGAATGCGACAGGAGAGATGTTGTTGAAAAATAATGGTTTATCTGCAGGAACAAGATACAAGAGGATGGATCTGGAAGGAGTTATATTAGTGACGATGACGCAACGATCGCGAGAAGGAAAGCGTTTCCGTAAAGGATGACGAGTAACGTGAGTTGGAGTGATCACGATAGGAGAGCTGGGAGTTGATGATATCAAGGGAGTATGTTTAACAGCGGAAGACAAAGATGATTTGGATAATATAGAAGGTGGTGAGCGATGTGAGGAAAGGTTATGAGTGGAAGAATTGTGGAGGTTGGTGGAGGTGATTTTGATTGAGGGATGTAGGGTATTGAGAAACGAGACAGAAGGGAAGATACGGGGGTGTCGAGAAGTGAAGACATAGGATTAGAAGTTCATGTGATGACAGGATCAGTGGGTTGACAAAGGATATCAGAAACGACTGGAGTGGTTTGAGTGGACACGTTGGAGGTTGATATGTTCTTATGGGAGAGGTCGTGTATGAGTTTGTTGGCACAAAAGCCGCATAGGAAGTCTTCTTTTGACTTGCTGCTGTCGCATGCGATTGTATTCCAGGTGCTGCAGTCGTGTGCCGAGCATTGTACTTGTAGTTGAGCACAGTTGCTGTCATTCGTAGATGTCTTCTTACGTTCTCCCATCGACGTCCTTGTGTGTTAAAACTGTTAAATTTGCTGATTTGATCTGGAACTGAATTGATCTGGAACTGGATTGATCTGGAACTGGATTGATTGTATGTTATTTATCTCAAATTTTTTTTAAGTTTGAGATATGTTATTTATGTTTAATATAACATATATTAGCATCTTTAACATATTTTGAATATTTGCAATGTATTCCAGATAACATAAAGTACAATGCAAAATAATGTGCGTTCAGACGCAGTATTCGATAAAACCACAAATAGCTGGATGATACCTTCTCAAAGAAGATCAAATGGCACATGGACTAAACCACTGAGAGTAAAACCTGGATATACACCAGAAATTGAAAAAAAGCGTTATGTTCCTCCCGCTGTTAAGCGAGCAGAAGAAAAGAAAAATACCATACCTGGTTTAACTTTTGTAAATGATCCTTCTGTAAATGTACAAAAAACCACTAAACGAAAATCAAAATTGGCTAACGAACATATCCTTAATACAGATAAGCTAAAATATACGGACAAGCGTTCCACTTGTATGGCAAGTAATAGTTTAACGAAACAGATTAACCGCGATGAAGAATTAGTTCAACAGAAAATACGGCAAAGTGACTTAGCTTGTCAGATAAGCTGTGATGAGATGGGCATTTCATTTCAGAGAAACGCTTCCCTGAATACGTCAACGTCTAACAAATTCAATAATATTTTTGACACCATGAAAATTGACGAAGAATGTACTCACGTTGGAACCCCAATAAAAAATGAATTTACAAGTTCGAATATTGAAGAAAATAGATCAAAAGAATCTAGCCATACGAAAATTGATAATGGTATAAATACAAGTAACAAAATCAATTCAACTTATGATGATAAAAATATCATCGAAGATAGTATCATCGATAGACTGCGAAAATTAACAATGGCCGGTAACACAGCAGAAAAATTGTAACATTTCACATTATCCAGCTATTTTAAGTAGTTTGCTAGTCGATGTTTTTATTTAACAATTATTAAAATCATTAAATTGGCGTGATTCACTATTAATTAAAAATATGATTAACATGATTTGTTTGACGAACTTGCTTACCGCGCGCGAAACTTGGACCCAGTCGTTAAGTTTTGGTAGCTCACTCGATATAATCTTTATTGATTTTTCGAAAGCCTTCGATCGCGTCCCTCATGATGGGATGATTAGGTTGTTAGCACACTACGGAGTATCCTCCATGTTATGCAATTGGATTCGTGATTTTTTGGACGGGAGATCATTTCAGGTGAGGGTTGGCAATAGCATGTCTTCTACTAGGTTAGTTAAATCCGGAGTTCCGCAAGGTACAGTCCTTGGTCCCTTGCTTTTTATTATATTTCTCAATGATCTTCTGTTACGCATAAACAGTCCCTGCCTGGCATTCGCAGACGATGTGAAAGTGTGGTGCGATAGCATCTCAGATCCTGATGGCCGGCATCTACAACATGATCTCCAGACAATCTACGACTGGAGCAGTGCTACCGGTATGACCATAAATGTAGATAAGTGCGTTCATATGAAACTCGGCAAATGTAAATCTGATCATGAATTCTATTTAGGATGTTATAAGCTTCACAACATTTCTGTTCATAGAGACCTAGGGATTATTTTGAATAACCACCTTAACACACGACCGAATACCGATTATATCTACGGTAAAGCCATGAAGGCTTTGTATTGTATTAAGAACACATTTAGTAAGCTGCATCCAAAATTATTTAAGCATCTCTACTGTGCGTTAGTCCGTCCGCATGTGGAATACTGCATCGCATCAACTTTTCCATCCACCAAGGCTGAGATGAAAAAGACCGAGTCGATTCTACGTAGAGGAACCAAACTTTGCATTACATCTCTTTATTCTTACAATGAGCGCCTAGCTTGCTTAAAAATGCCTTCAACGGCCCAGAGGCTACTATATTTAGATCTTGTAGCGATATGGCATTTGGTTCGTGGAAAATAGGGGTTCCCATCCAATTCGATAAAATTGAGAAATTCGCGTCGCAGAGGTCACTCCCTTACGTTATTTAAATTCCCCCATGGCAAAATAAGGAGTGTGAGTAGGCTTTCCCACCGCGCATTGAATGTTTGGAATTCGCTGCCTGAAGACGTCGTCAATGCTACTAGCAATAGACACTTCAAGAAGATGCTGCTGAAGTGGATTGTGAACTCTAATTTGGATTCGTGGATGTATTTTAATTGATATTTTAAAATGTAATTTGTGAACAGTTGAAACAGCCATTTGCGGCTAGTAACTTGTACACTATAATAATAATGATTGCAGTCAATCGACTGCGATCATGTTAATATAGTATTTCAATGTTAAATTTGTATGTAATTACGGAAAGGTTGAAAGCTATATATTATATAATAATATATAATATACACAAATTATAATTCTTATTTTTCTTCAGTGTTTGTCCGTATGGTGGTGGGGTCCGCTCTTTTTGAATACTTTTTCCACTTCATGCGGTCTGCGGCGTCTCTCGGTTGCAGGCCGACGTCCGCTAAATCACGGCTTATGGTGTCGATCCAACGCTGCTTTTGTCTTCCTCTCGGGCGCTTTCCCTCCACTTTGTGGTCGAACCCCATCCTTGCCAATATGCCTTTATCAGCGCGGAGAACGTGACCGTACCACCGTAATCGAGTTTCGCGAAACTTGTAGCATATCGGCGCTACATCAAATTTTGCCCTGAGATCATTGTTTCGAATATGATCTATATGTGTAACTCTGGCATTCCACCTCAACATCTTGGCCTCCATTGCTACGAATCGACGCTGTGCATGTTTGGTCATTGGCCAGTATTTGGCGCCATAGATCGTGATGGGTCTGACTACTTTTCTGTACACTTTTGATTTGATGCGAACTTTAATCTTGGGATCGCACAAGACAGATTACTGACCGCCACTTCATACATGCTGCGTTTATTCGAGTCAAAACCTCTGTATGAAGATCGCCGTCTGCAGTAATAGTGGATCAAAGGTATATGAATGTTGGAGTCCGAATAAAGTCTTGCTTCTCGATTTTGATCGTAAAGTCATAATCGGTGTCCGTCGTTAGATATTCGGTTTTTCGGAAGTTGAGGAGTAGGTTAAACTGTTTGAGCCGGGTATTCCTTGCCTTAACATTGTTCTGAAGGTCGTTTTGTCAACAGACACTATCATAACGTCGTCCGCGTATGGTAACGTCCAAGGTATCTGTATGTTCAGGTCGTGTGTCACCGCGTTCAAAACGAAAATGAATAGGACTGGTGAAAGTGCCGATCCCTGATGAACCCCTACGGTGATTGGGAAATCTTTTGAACATCCAATTGCTGTGCACACGCGACTAGTCGGTCTTTTATATAACAGGCTGACTACTTAACAAGCTCTTCCGGAATTTTGTAGCATCTCAACGCATATCATATAACCTCTGTGGGACGCGATCCAAATCCTTCTCGAGATCAAGAAAAACAAAGTGAATGGCTTTTTATTTTTCAAGTTGTTTCTCAAGAAGAAGGCGTACTGCATGAATATCTTCAATAGTACAGCAACTTTTGACGAAACCGCATTGGTATATATCCAAATCCACGATGCTTCGAATCCTTGCATTGATTATAAGTTCGAATATTTTCCTGGTGTGCGAGAGGAGACGGATTGGACGGTAGTTTGCGCGGTCAGCTGGGTTTCCCTTTGGTTTCCAAATGGGCATTGTTATTCTGCAACTAAAATAGGCTAGTGCTTGTCTTTCCATGACTAACTGGTTAAAGTATTGCGCTAGCCATCCTGTACGATTCAAACTTCGGGACTTCTAAAGTTCGGCAGCCAGGTCCTCAGATCCTGGCGATTTTCCGCACTTCATTTGTTGCAGCGCGTTCTTGACTTCAATGGCTGTAATAGCAAAATAGGTCATTGGACAGGCGGTAAATATATTTATTAAAGTCACGGTACTGATGAGCTACGTTAGAGCGAAACGCGTATACCGTTGTTGAAGTTTGTCGTCACACATAAAATGACTGGGAACGTAGCGACTTTAAATATTGCGATAATAATTCGGTCCTATTTCTTGATCTGATGAGGATATATAGAATGCTGCCTGGTATTTATGCCTCCTCATGAGGAAAAAATAGTGATTTATTTACGAGTACACCATTGTGTGTCCTAGGGCAGGTGTAACAACAAATTATATTTTATATATTTGTACACTTTAAAGTGTCCCTGTAAAACAGCATTTGTATTAAAATGAATTTAGTGCCTGATGCATGGTTAAACCGCAATACGCACTGCCATGCACAGAGCTTATGCTAAATTTACTCTGATGATTCAGATTAAGGGTAGTTCTGTTATTTCAAACTTTAAACATTATTTAAGCGTGTGTTAAGGTGTTTATGGATGATTATTAAAGTCACGGTACTGATGAGCTTATTTAGAGCGAAACGCGTATACCGTTGTTGAAGTTCGTCGTCACACATAAAATGACTAGGCATACGTAACGACATTGAATATTGCGAGAATTCAGTTCTATTTCTTGATCTGATGAGGATATATAGAATGCTGCCTGGTGTTTATGCATCTTTATAAGCAAAACATAGTGATTTATTTACGAGTACACCATTGTGTGTGTCAACAACAAATTATATTTTATATATTTGTAAACTTTAAAGTGTCTCTGTAAAACATCATTTCTATTAAAAGGAATTTAGTGCCTGATGCATGGTTAAACCGCAATACGCACTGCTATACACAGAGCTTATGCTAAATTTCCTCTGATGATTCAGAATAAGGGTAGCTCTGTTTTTTCGAGCTTTAAGCATTGTTAAAGCGTGTGTTAAGGTGTCAATGGATGATTATTAAAGTCACGGTACTGACGAGCTCTGTTAGAGCGAAACGCGTATACCGTTTCTAAGTTTGTCGTCACACATTGGATGACTGGGCATACGTAGCGACTTTGAATATTGCGAGAATAATTCGGTTCTATTTCTTGATCTGATGAGGATATATAGAATGCTGCCTGGTGTTTATGCCTCCTCATGAGGAAAACAGTGATTTATTTACGAGTACACCATTGTGTGTCCCAGGGCAGGTGTAACAACAAATTATATTTTATATATTCGTACACTTTAAAGTGTCCCTGTAAAACATCATTTCTATTAAAAGGAATTTAGTGCATGATGCATGGTTAAACCGCAATACGCACTGACATGCACAGAGCTTATGCTAAATTTCCTCTGATGATTCAGATTAAGGGTAGTTCTGTTTTTTCGAGCTTTAAACATTGTTTAAGCGTGTGTTAAGGTGCCTATGGATGATTATTAAAGTCAAAGTACTGATGAGCTCCGTTAGAGCGAAATGGGTATACAGTTGTTGAAGTTTGTCGTCACACGTAGGATGACTGGGCATATGTAACGACTTTGAATATTGCGAGAATAATTCGGTTCTATTTCTTGATCTGATGAGGATATATAGAATGCTGCCTGGTGTTTATGCCTCTTCATGAGGAAAACATAGTGATTTATTTACGAGTACACCATTGTGTGTCCCAGGGCAGGTGTAACAACAAATTATATTTATATATATTTTGTACACTTTAAAGTGTCCCTATAAAACAGCATTTCTATTAAAAGGAATTTTGTGCATGATGCATGGTTAAACCGCAATACGCACTGACATGCCCAGAGCTTATGCTAAATTTCCTCTGATGATTTAGATTAAGGGTAGTTCTGTTTTTTCGAGCTTTAAGCATTGGTTAAGCGTGTCTTAGCGTGACAATGGATGATTATTAAAGTAACGGTACTGATGAGCTCTGTTAGAGCGAAACGCGTATACCGTTTCTTAGTTTGTCGTCACACATAGGATGACTGGGCATACGTAGCGACTTTGAATATTGCGAGTATAATTCGGTCCTATTTCTTGATCTGATGAGGATATATAGAATGCTGCCTGGTGTTTATGCCTCTTCATAAGGAAAACATAGTGATTTATGTACGAGTACACCATTGTGTGTCCCAGGGCAGGTGTAACAACAATTTTTTTTTATATTTTTGTACACTTTAAAGTGTCCCTGTAAAACAGCATTTCTATTAAAAGGAATTTAGTGCCTGATGCATGGTTAAACCGCAATACGCACTGACATGCACAGAGCTTATGCTAAATTTCCTCTGATGATTTAGATTAAGGGTAGTTCTGTTTTTTCGAGCTTTAAGCATTGTTTAAGTGTGTGTTAAGGTGTTTATGGATTATTTTTAAAGTCACGGTACTGGTGAGCTCTGTTAAAGCGAAACGCGTATACCGTTTCTAAGTTTGTCGTCACACATAGGATGACTAGGCATACGTAGCGACTTTGAATATATGCGAGAATAATTCGGTTATATTTCTTGATCTTATGAGGATATATAGAAAGCTGTCTGGTGTTTATGCCTATTCATGAGGAAAACATAGTGATTTATTTACGAGTACACTATTGTGTGTCCCAGGGCAGGTGTAACAACAAATTATATATATATATATATATATATATATATATATATATATATATATATATATATATATCGTAGAATGTGTAAAACTGTGCTCCGGGAGCTAAAAAGCTTCAGTTTCATAATTGTAAATTTTGCCAAAAACCGGAGTTCGATTACATGCAGAGCAGACTTCCTTATCACTCCTAGACGATCTGATGGTAGCCGGCAGCACTCATCAGTAGGGTGAACTACCATCAGTCGTTTCGGCTGCCTTGTGATATATTTAAAAGGCATCTCCGAGAATTTGCTAACGTAGTAGCATGGGCATAGCCTCTTTAAACTAACAACGTGCTTTCCGGATCATCCTAATTTTATTCGGCAGGAATTTTAATTGCTGTCGCTGCTTGCTTTCTCACAGGATCCCTTTGTCGGATACGTTTTTATAATTTAATCGTAGAATGTGTAAAACTGTGCTCCGGGAGCTAAAAAGCTTCAGTTTCATAATTGTAAATTTTGCCAAAAACCGGAGTTCGATTACATGCAGAGCAGACTTCCTTATCACTCCTAGACGATCTGATGGTAGCCGGCAGCACTCATCAGTAGGGTGAACTACCATCAGTCGTTTCGGCTGCCTTGTGATATATTTAAAAGGCATCTCCTTTTAAATATATCACAAGGCAGCCGAAACGACTGATGGTAGTTCACCCTACTGATGAGTGCTGCCGGCTACCATCAGATCGTCTAGGAGTGACAAGGAAGTCTGCTCTGCATGTAATCCAACTCTGGTTTTTGGCAAAATTTACAATTATATATATATATATTTCTTGTCGTTCTGTTGGAATAACCACATAATTTCGAAAGGAATTAGACTTAAACAACGATTATCACCGTTCAGTAAAAATACAAATCTAGAAAGTATAATTTCGATTCGAAAAGCTGAATCTAAAATACTACATCGTGCAGAGATTGAACTTATGAGGACACTTCTGTGTTATTATAGCAAAATTGCGAATGTTTATTGTACACATCGACCTGACCAATTACTATTGGAAACTCTGCTAAGAGCAAAATGTAAAAAACTAAGACGAACACATGGAGTAAGTACGTCTCCAGCTGAACTGAAACTTTGCAACTGGTATCGCAATAGAAGGATTCGCAAACGACGTCAAGCACAACAAATATCTACTGATGTTGATATTGCCCATACAACTACAACAGTGACAAATCTCAGCAGTAAGAATCTAACAAGGCAACAACTAGAGGTTCTAGAAAAAGGGTTGAACTTTGCAATTACCCCTGTAGAATACGATCGATTCGAATTAGCCACTGGTATAAGACGTATAGCTATGAGCGTCGAAGACGGCACAACTCCAACTAGTGCAGCTACTAATTCAATTGGGAAATGTTTATTTGATAAATACATTAACCCTAAATGTACGAACACTGGTAGATGTAACTTGAGTAGGGAGCATTTGGTAGCATTGCGTCAATTACGAGAGATGAACGATGTTGTCATAAAGCCGAGTGACAAAGGTGGTGAAGCGGTTGTGTGGCAGACTACTGACTATATCAACGAGGCACAACGACAACTGTGTAGTGATGCTTACACATCAGCTACAATAACCGACTTAGAACATGCAACAATGAATGTCAGTGACCTTATAGAGACGTATGTCAGCTTACAAGTGATTACACAAGAAACTGGTCGTAACTTGACTGTGAATAAACCAACCGCTGGCAGGTTTTATATGCTGCCAAAAACTCATAAACAATCCTCGCCATGTCAAGGTCGGCCTATTGTCAGCAGCAATGGGACTGCAACTGAGAAACTCAGCAGATATATCGATTCGTTGATAAAACCGTTGTTGAGGACAATTCCTTCACACATTGCTAGTACTAATCAATTTCTAGACCGATTAGATTCAATTAGATCAAACGCTCCATTTGATTACACATTCGTTACAGCAGATGTCTGCTCCTTGTACACATCTATTGAACATGAAGATGGCATTGAAGCACTACGATTTACGATAGAAAATGCAGGATGGCCCTCGAAAATGATAACATTTATATTAGAATCGGTAAAAGTTATACTTACCAACAACATTTTCGAATTTAACGATTCATTGTATCGGCAAATTAAAGGTACAGCTATGGGGACGCCAATGGCTCCCACATATGCTATAATCTACATGCATGTTTATGAATCTAGAGTCATCGAAAAACTATATACAAAGCCTCTATTGTATTCAAGATATATCGATGATATCTTCTTTATGTATCCGGATTCAGCAGTAAATATAGTGAAAGATGCGTTTAATAATAATGGCTCACTCAAGTTTGAGTTTACTAGTGATGATGCTGTCTGCTTCTTGGACCTACAGATAAACCGGAATCAACGAGGTAGTATAGAGAATGAGATATACCGAAAGCCGACGTTCACACCGACCTACATACACTCACAAAGTTGTCATCCGAAAGCGACAAAGCGCAACCTGGTGATGAATGAAGCTCAACGGATCATTAAACTGTGCAGCACCAAATATAAACAAATTGAGAATATGCATAAGCTACTTAACAATCTAATTGGTAGAGGTTATACACGTAGATGGATTGCAAATATCATAAAATCCGCCATCAATATGGCAGTGAAGAAGCCACGTGCAGAGATTCCAATGACAACTATTGTGACTGATTATTGTCCTACATTTGATCATCTGCAGCATGACGTATTGCAAGCTGTGGAAAGGGCAAATCTCCGTTATGGCTCAAAGATAAAGAAACCGCGGGTATTCTTCCGAATGAAAATAACTGTGGCCTCAACTATTGTGCGCAGTAAATTAAAGAAAGTCATTGACCCACACAAACATTACACTTCTCAGTGCAAAAATAAGAGATGTAAATGTTGTAAGGACATTGATAGCGGAGAGAGCGTAAAAAGTAGCACAACCTCTTTGAAATATCATTTAGGTAAATCGGCTAACTGTAAAACTGCAGGAGGTGTTTATTTCGCTCAATGTCGAGAATGTGCAGCTCAGTATGTCGGAGAGACAAAGCAACCCTTAAAAGACAGGCTGACTAAAAGACGTCACCATATAAAAATTGGGTTGAAGGCTGATGGTGCAGCAGCTCATACAATCACTGAAGGAAGTGAACACACCTTTACGTATAAATTGCTTGACGTAGACACTAATGACTGTAAGAGAAGACAGATAGAGCAACGTTGGATAGGAAGACTACATACTGATCAACCTCCAGGCGTTAATACAGATAAGCACATTTTTCGCTGGTGGGATGTGCCTTGAAAAAGTATTTTGACATTTAGTGATCATTAATTTGTTTAAATGTGGTTATTTCACAAACCAATGTATTTATATACTGTTGTAGATTGTACTGAAGAAGACCCCTCGGGGTTGAAACGTTTAAAAGACAAAATCATTCTTGTTTTTCGCTGGACTTGAATTTATTCATATTTACATTGATTAAAGGTCTACTATGATCGCGAACGGCAGTCCACCTCAAACTATATATATATATATTTGGGTGGTTAGGATCGTCTCGGAGTGATACATTAGACTGATGGAGCTGATGATCGAAGTGCAGTTATTTAGC
>WNNJ02000549.1:0-12685 GCA_012934845.2 Pomphorhynchus laevis
CTCCAGTAAATCCTCCAGTAAATCCTCTAGTAAATCCTCTAGTAAATTCTCCAGTAAATCCTCTAGTAAATCCTCCAGTAAATCCTCCATTATATCCTCTAGTAAATCCTCCAGTAAATCCTCCAGTAAATCCTCCTGTAAATCCTCCAGTAAATCCTCCAGTAAATCCTCCAGTAAATCCTCTAGTAAATCCTCTAGTAAATCCTCCAGTAAATCCTCCAGTAAATCCTCCAGTAAATCCTCTAGTAAATTATCCAGTAAATCCATCAGTAAATCCTCTAGTAAATCCTCCAGTAAATTCTCCAGTAAATCCTCCAGTATATCCTCCAGTAAATCCTCTAGTAAATCCTCTAGTAAATCCTCTAGTAAATTCTTCAGTAAATCCTCTAGTAAATCCTCCAGTAAATCCTCTAGTAAATCCTTCAGCAAATTCTCCAGTAAATCCTTTAGTAAATCCTCCAGTAAATCTTACAGTAAATCCTCCAGTAAATCCTCCAGTAAATCCTCCTGTAAATCCTCCAGTAAATTTTCCAGTACATCCTCCAGTAAATCCTCTAGTAAATCCTCTAGTAAATCCTCCACTAAATCCTCCAGTAAATCCTCCAGTAAATCCTCTAGTAAATTCTCCAGTAAATCCTTTAGTAAATCCTCTAGTAAATCCTCCAGTAAATCCTCCAGTAAATCCTCCAGTAAATCCTCTAGTAAATTCTCCAGTAAATCCATCAGTAAATCCTCTAGTAAATCCACCAGTAATTTCTCCAGGATATCCTCCAGTAAATCTTCCGGTAAATCCTCTAGTAAATTTTCAAGTAAATTCTCCAGTAAATCCTCCAGTAAATCCTCCAGTAAATCCTCTAGTAAATCCTCCAGTAAATTCTCCAGTAAATCCTCTAGTAAATCCTCCAGTAAATCTTACAGTAAATCCTCCAGTAAATCCTCCAGTAAATCCTCCTGTAAATCCTCCAGTAAATTTTCCAGTACATCCTCCAGTAAATCCTCTAGTAAATCCTCTAGTAAATCCTCCAGTAAATCCTCCAGTAAATCCTCCAGTAAATCCTCTAGTAAATTCTCCAGTAAATCCATCAGTAAATCCTCTAGTAAATCCTCCAGTAAATTCTCCAGTAAATCCTCCAGTAAATCCTCCAGTAAATCCTCTAGTAAATCCTCTAGTAAATTCTCCAGTAAATCCTCTAGTAAATCCTCCAGTAAATCCTCCAGTAAATCCTCCAGTAAATCCTCCACTAAATCCTCCAGTAAATCCTCTAGTAAATTCTCCAGTAAATCCATCAGTAAATCCTTTAGTAAATCCTCCAGTAAATTCTCCATTAAATCCTCTAGTAAATCCTCCAGTAAATCCTCCATTAAATTCTCCAGTAAATCCTCCAGTAAATCCTCCAGTAAATCCTACAGTAAATTCTCCAGTAAATCCATCAATAAATCCTCTAGTAAATCCTCCAGTAAATCCTCCAGGATATCCTCCAGTAAATCCTCCGGTAAATCCTCCAGTAAATTCTCTAGTAAATCCTCCAGTAAATCCTCCATTAAATCCTCCAGTAAATTCTCCAGTAAATCCATCAGTAAATCCTCTAGTAAATCCTCCAGTAAATTCTCTAGGATAGCCTCCAGTAAATCCTCCGTTAAATCCTCTAGTAAATCCTCCAGTAAATCCTCTAGTAAATCCTCCAGTTAATTCTCCAGGATATCTTCCAGTAAATCCTGTAGTAAATCCTCCAGTAAATTCTCCAGTAAATCCTCCAGTAAATCCTCTAGTAAATCCTCAAGTAAATTCTCCAGTAAATCATCTAGTAAATCCTCCAGTAAATCCTCCAGTAAATCCTCCACTAAATCCTCCAGTAAATCCTCTAGAAAATTCTCCAGTAAATCCATCAGTAAATCCTTTAGTAAATCCTCCAGTAAATTCTCCATTAAATCCTCTAGTAAATCCTCCAGTAAATCCTCCATTAAATTCTCCAGTAAATCCTCCAGTAAATCCTCCAGTAAATCCTACAGTAAATTCTCCAGTAAATCCATCAATAAATCCTCTAGTAAATCCTCCAGTAAATCCTCCAGGATATCCTCCAGTAAATCCTCCGGTAAATCCTCCATTAAATTCTCCAGTAAATCCTCCAGTAAATCCTCCAGTAAATCCTACAGTAAATTCTCCAGTAAATCCATCAGTAAATCCTCTAGTAAATCCTCCAGTAAATCCTCCAGGATATCCTCCAGTAAATCCTCCGGTAAATCCTCCAGTAAATTCTCCAGTAAATCCTTCAGTAAATCCTCCAGTAAATCCTCTAGTAAATTCTCCCGTAAATCCATCAGTAAATCCTCTATTAAATCTTCCAGAAAATTCTCCAGTAAATCCTTTAGTAAATCCCCCAGTAAATCCTCCAGTAAATTCTCCAGTAACTCCTTTAGTAAATCCTCCAGTAAATCCTCCAGTAAATCCTACAGTAAATCCTCCAGTAAATTCTCCAGGATATCCTCCAGTAAATCCTCCGGTAAATCCTCTAGTAAATCCTCCAGTAAATTCTCCAGTAAATCCTTCAGTAAATCCTCCAGTAAATCCTCTAGTAAATCCTCTAGTAAATTCTCCAGTGAATACTCTAGTAAATCCTCCAGTAAATCCTCCAGTAAATCCTCCAGTAAATCCTCTAGTAAATTCTCCAGTAAATGCATCAGTAAATCCTCTAGTAAATCCTCCAGATTATTCTCCAGTAAATCCTCCACTAAATTCTCCAGTAAATCCATCAGTAAATCCTCCAGTATATCCTCCAGTAAATCCTCTAGTAAATCCTCTAGTAAATTCTCCAGTAAATCCTCTAGTAAATCCTCCAGTAAATCCTCCAGTAAATTTTCCAGTAAATCCTCCAGTAAATCCTCCAGTAAATCTTCCAGTAAATCCTCCAGTAAATCCTCCAGTAAATCCTCTAGTAAATTCTCCAGTAAATCCATCAGTAAATCCTCTAGTAAATCCTCCAGTAAATTCTCCAGTAAATCCTCTAGTAAATCCTCCAGTAAATCCTCTAGTAAATCATCTAGTAAATTCTCCAGTAAATCCTCTAATAAATCCTCCAGTAAATCCTTTAGTAAATCCTCCAGTAAATCCTCCAGTAAATCCTCTAGTAAATTCTCCAGTAAATCCATCAGTAAATCCTCTAGTAAATCCTTCAGTTAATTCTCCAGAATATCCTCCAGTAAATCCTCTAGTAAATCCTCTAGTAAATCCTCCAGTAAATTCTCCAGTAAATCCTCCAGTAAATCCTCCAGTAAATCCTCCAGTAAATTCTCCAGTAAATCCATCAGTAAATCCTCTAGTAAATCCTCCAGTAAATCCTCCAGTAAATTCTCCAGTAAATCCTTTAGTAAATCCTCCAGTAAATCCTCTAGTAAATTCTCTAGTAAATCCTTTAGTAAATCCCTCAGTAAATCCTCTAGTAAATCCTCCAGTAAATCCTCCAGTAAATCCTCCAGTAAATTCTCCAGTAAATCTTCTAGTAAATTCTCCAGTAAATTGATCAGTAAATCCTCCAGTAAATCCTACAGTAAATCCTCTAGTAAATCCTCTAGTAATACCTCACGTAAATCCTCCAGTAAATCCTCCAGTAAATCCTCCAGTAAATTCTCCAGTAAATCGTCCAGTAAAACCTCTAGTAAATTCTTCAGTAAATCTTCCGGTAAATCCTCTAGTAAATCCTCCAGTAAATTCTCCAGTAAATCCTCCAGTAAATCCTCCAGTAAATCCTCTAGTAAATCCTCTAATAAATTCTCCAGTAAATCCTCTAGTAAATCCTCCAGTAAATCCTCTAGTAAATCCTCTAGTAAATTCTTCAGTAAATCCTCTAGTAAATCCTCCAGTAAATACTCCAGTAATTCCTCCAGTAAATCCTCCAGTAAATTCTCCAGTAAATCCATCAGAATATCCTCTAGTAAATCCTCCAGTAAATTCTCCAGGATATCCTCCAGTAAATCCTCCGGTAAATCCTTTAGTAAATCCTCCAGTAAATCCTCCGGTAAATCCTCCGGTAAATCCTCTAGTAAATCCTCCAGTAAATTCTCCAGTAAATCCTCCAGTAAATCCTCCAGTAAATCCTCCAGTAAATCCTCTAGTAGTAATACCTCTAGTAAATTCTCCAGTAAATCCTCTAGTAAATCCTCCAGTAAATCCTCCAGTAAATCCTCCAGTAAATCCTCCAGTAAATCCTCTAGTAAATCCTCTAGTAAATCCTCTAGTAAATCTTCCAGTAAATCCTCCAGCTAATCCTCCAGTAAATCCTCTAGAAAATTCTCCAGTAAATTAATCAGTAAATCCTCTAGTAAATCCTCCAGTAAATTCTCCAGTAAATCCTCCAGAATATCCTCCAGTAAATCCTCTAGTAAATCCCCTAGTAAATTTTCCAGTAAATCCTCTAGTAAATCCTCTAGTAAATCCTCCAGTTAATCCTCCAGTAAATCCTCCAGTAAATCCTCTAGTAAATTCTCCAGTAAATCCATCTGTAAATCCTCTAGTAAATCCACCAGTAAATTCTCCAGGATATCCTCCAGTAAATCTTCCGGTAAATCATCTAGTAAATCCTCAAGTAAATTCTCCAGTTTATCCTCCAGTAAATCCTCCAGTAAATCCTCTAGTAAATCCTCTAGTAAATTCTCCAGTAAATCCTCTAGTAAATCCTCCAGTAAATCCTTCATTAAATCCTCTAGTAAATCCTCCAGTAAATCCTCCAGTAAATCCTCCTGTAAATCCTCCAGTAAATCCTCCAGTAAATCCTCCAGTAAATCCTCTAGTAAATCCTCTAGTAAATCCTCCAGTAAATCCTCCAGTAAATCCTCCAGTAAATCCTCTAGTAAATTCTCCAGTAAATCCATCAGTAAATCCTCTAGTAAATCCTCCAGTAAATTCTCCAGTAAATCCTCCAGTATATCCTCCAGTAAATCCTCTAGTAAATCCTCTAGTAAATTCTCCAGTAAATCCTCTAGTAAATCCTCCAGTAAATCCTCCAGTAAATCCTCCACTAAATCCTCCAGTAAATCCTCTAGTAAATTCTCCAGTAAATCCATCAGTAAATCCTTTAGTAAATCCTCCAGTAAATTCTCCAGTAAATCCTCTAGTAAATCCTCCAGTAAATCCTCCATTAAATTCTCCAGTAAATCCTCCAGTAAATCCTCCAGTAAATCCTACAGTAAATTCTCCAGTAAATCCATCAGTAAATCCTCTAGTAAATCCTCCAGTAAATCCTCCAGGATATCCTCCAATAAATCCTCCGGTTAATCCTCCAGTAAATTCTCTAGTAAATCATCCAGTAAATCTTCCAGTAAATCCTCCAGTAAATTCTCCAGTAAATCCATCAGTAAATCCTCTAGTAAATCCTCCAGTAAATTCTCCAGGATAGCCTCCAGTAAATCCTCCGTTAAATCCTCTAGTAAATCCTCCAGTAAATCTTCCAGTAAATCCTCTAGTAAATCCTCCAGTAAATCCTCCATTAAATTCTCCAGTAAATCCTCCAGTAAATCCTCCAGTAAATCCTACAGTAAATCCTCCAGTAAATCCTCCAGTAAATTCTCCGGTAAATCCTCCAGTAAATCCTCCAGTAGATCCTCCAGTAAATCCTCCAGTAAATCCTCCAGTAAATTCTCCAGTAAATCCTCTAGTATATCCTCCAGTAAATCCTCTAGTAAATCCTCTAGTAAATTCTCCAGTAAATCCTTTAGTAAATTTTGCAGTAAATCCTCCAGTAAATCCTCCAGTAAATCCTCCAGTAAATCCTCCAGTAAATCCTCCAGTAAATCCTCCAGTAAATCCTCCAGTAAATTCTCCAGTAAATCCTCCAGTAAATTCTCCAGTAAATCCATCAGTAAATCCTCCAGTAAATCCTACAGTAAATCCTCCAGTAAATTCTCCAGTAAATCCTCCATTAAATTCTCCAGTAAATCCATCAGTAAATCCTCTAGTAAATCCTCCAGTAAATCCTCCGGTAAATTCTCTAGTAAATCCTCCAGTAAATCCTCCAGTAAATCCTCTAGTAAATCCTCCAGTAAATCCTCCAGTAAATCCTCCAGTAAATCCTCCAGTAAATCCTCCAGTAAATCCTCCAGTAAATCCTCCAGTAAATTCTTTAGTAAATCCATCAGTAAATCCTCCAGTAAATGCATCAGTAAATTCTCCAGTATATTCTCCAGTAAATCCTCCAGTATATCCTCCAGTAAATCCTCTAGTAAATCCTCCAGTAAATCCTCCAGTAAATCCTCCAGTAAATCCTCCAGTTAACCCTCCAGTAAATCCTCCAGTATATCCTCCAGTAAATCCTCCAGTAAATCCTCCAGTAAATCCTCCAGTAAATCCTCCAGTAAATCCTCCAGTAAATCCTCCAGTAAATCCTCCATTAAATCCTCCAGTAAATCCTCCAGTAAATCCTCCAGTAAATCCTCCAGTAAATATTCCAGTAAATCCTCCAGTAAATCCTACAGTAAATCCTCCAATAAATCCTTCAGTAAATTCTCCTTTCAATCTGCTTTCCGCTTCAATCATTCCACCGAACTAGCATATCATAAATAATTTCTGATCTCTTATAACTACGTTCCAGATTTCCGTTCCACTCGCCTCGCTCGCGAAAAATCTTGTCCAATAGTATAAACGAACAGCTGCAATATAAGGATTGATCGATTTTTTTATATATTTGTGATGCTAACTATCGTAAGATCGGTCCTGAGAATAAGCCGAATAGGGCCTTGCACAGCATCTTACAAATGCAGATTTCGTTCCAGTTTGTGAAGTGAATACAGATTATATTCTTCAGGAGATCACCTCGAACGGACTAACCAGTACCCCCCCAGAATTGAAGTCCAGTTATTGTAAGCTCATTGACGCCGACCCTTATTTCGAAAAGAGGATATACAAAATCTATCACCATCACTAGACAGTTCCCAATAAAAAAAACACGCAAGATACCTATTTGGAAACAACGCGTTCTCAATCGTCTCATACACGAAATGCGAGTGATAACCTGCGCCATTGTAATGCTAGCACAGTTGCGATATCGACGGTTTCATCGAATTCAAGGCATAATATAATTCACATTTCACCCTATGATGAGCAAATTGTTGACACCAATGGATTCACGGACAATCAATATCGTGTTGCTTGTGCGCGTCTTCAGACAACACATCTTCAGCTAGTAGGCAACGAACTCTAGTCCTATCAAGCCCAGCGGTTTTCTAAAATGACATTTACCAAGTGACACATATTAAGTGAAATTACCTATAAAATAAAAAGCAACACATGCCTCTATTAATGACGGTATATATTGTGTCACGCTAGTTGAATTCGTTTTTAGATGGAATGATAAAGTGGTTAAATAAAGAATTAACTAACGATAAAGAAGTAAAAATTGGCTAAAAAAATTTTCGTTATAACTACGTTCCAGATTTCCGTTCCAGATTTTCTTTCAGCTCGTTTCGCTAGCGGAAAATCTTGTCCACCAAGATTAATATCATTATTTATCACGTTAAAAAGTGTCTTGGTGATATAAAGAATATATACAAGCTTAAGCTCACGAAGCGTTAGAAAAGGAGAAACCGAACAATATTTCAAGTAAATTACACGTATTATTTCAGTTGATGACGCTGCGGCACGAAAGCGCGACAGACTCGGTAACCAAACTAAAGTAGACGGTCGCAACGCCAATAGAAATCTTTGTCGCAGAATTTCAGAAAAAACTCAAAGATGGTGATGTTCACGGCGCAATCAGATTAGTGAGCAGCAATGACAAAATAGTGCAATTCGACGATCGCGTTTTGTCAGAACTAATGTCCAAACACCGCCACGAACTAACCAATTAGGTGGGACAAATACGCAAGTTCAAATTCACAGTGTACCACTTTGTGCCTTCCCTGTTTCTCTATGGACATGATGTTGTCCGATCTTCGCTCATTTCCCAATGCTTCCCATCAAGTGGATTGGATAATCTTATTCCACTACATCTAAAAGACCTGACTGGTCCAGCGTGCGGCTTTTCAGGTTTTCGCCTAGTTCAATCCGTAGCCGAATTCATCACCGTCGTCCTAAAATGTTGTGTGCCGGAATCTAAGAAAATGTTTCTGCGACGCTAAGCTGATGGTATTAAAGAAACCTAATGGCGGTATTCGCCCGATTGCTGTAGGTTATACGTTCCGCAGCGTGGCAGCAAAGATTATCGCACGTTATGCATCAAGCGATATTCAAATGAGTTAGTGCCTCGACAACTATTTGGAATACCTCGAGGAGTTGAAGCTGTGACTCATGCATCCGGACACTTTATCGCGAACGCTTTGGTTCCCGGAGTTGCGATTGTCAAGTTAGACTTTCATAACGCGTTCAACACTGTCAACCGTGACCACATGATTGAAATGGTTCGCAGGAAGCTACCGGCTAACCTGTCATTCGTCAAACTGTGCTACGGTGGCAATAATCAATAGTTATCAATAATAAATTCTTTATCAATAATTCATTATTGATAAAGAACTATTAGAGCTGGATCAAAGGAAAGAGGAAAGTTTTTGATAGTTCGCTAAATTCTGTTTGCATCATCAGATAAATAAATATATATGATAAATATATATATACATCAACAGTGCATTTGTCAATATATTAACAGCAGTGATTATTTAATTATATTTAATTATATTTAATTCTATATATTTTATCAGTTAATGGTATTTTATAATAAATTAAGAAAATAAATTGATACTATATTAATACTATTAATAATATATAATAGTGTGTATTAATATTAAATAATATAAATATAATTTATATACATTGATTTACTTTCTATTTAAGATCAATTTTGATTTCCACAGATTTCTTGCAAGCTGCTTTCTAAATGTTCTCAATCGAGACAAATTAAAAAATATTAATTCTGTTTGCATCATCAGATAAATAAATATGTTTGCATCATCATTGTAATAAATAATTAAAAATAATTAAATAATCAAATAATCAAATAATTCTTTATAAACGCAATATCGTTCCAATAGTTGCAATTCTTAAAATTTCATTATTTGATGCATTATATTTTATATTATATTACATTATATTTCATTATATGGTATGCATGAATGCTCATCAAAAATATGTTTCTTGTAAATTTAAACATGTCATCTTTACGATATAAATTAAAAGTAGTTTTAGTTAATGTTAATTTAATGTTAATATATTCTTTATCATCAATATTAATTTTAAAATTGAAATATAATAAATTGAAAGTGAAACATATATTTCATACCTTTATATAATTTAGATTTATTTTTTAAACAGTAATGAGCAAATTTATATTCTATAAATCTAAAAAATAAGTCAGCTATAATTGGGCTGCTATTACCACACACCTGACTAAGGCTTTCTGGATAAATTTGTTCGCTTATTGAATAAAAATTATTAGAATTAAATATACACATATTATATATACACATATAATACGGACGTGCTCGGGGCCTAGCTAGGGCTACCGAGCGCGTCCCCGGGTTGCGGATAGGGGAAGAGCCTTCAGATATGGAGGTTTGCTACGACATAGGCAAACAACTGTTTGACGAATAAGTAGTCGCGGACAATTAGTGTATGTGCTATGACGGTGGCGGATTCAGAGTTGGCACTCTTGATTCCAAAAAATACCATCAACCAAATACGGGCTAGCATATTAACATGGCGAGATTGTCCCGCCATTAAATAAGGACTTGCCCCCTTGAGTGTGGCGAACTCATATGGTATCCCAGCCTACAACAAACACCAATGAAAGTAAACACGAAGAAACTACATATGCAAAAAATGCAAACAACTCCCGATCAAACTAATTTTGTGAGTCCGACTAGTCATGCGATCCCTGAGTGCCTGACCAGGGAGGAAAACCATCTTCCAAAATCACCCTTACGAAACAAAAAGTTGAAGATTGCGACTATAAATGTAAGAACTCTATTACAACCCGCTCAAACGATCTTATTGACCAGAACTCTAGATATCCGTAACATTGACATATGCTGTGCAACTGAGTGCCGGATTCCAGATGCTGGGTCGGTCAACGTCGGTGTCCCTGACAGCTCACGATACTATACAATGCTCTTTTCTGGACCCACGGATGGTTCCGGTCAACGTGGTGTAGCCATTCTGATTCGGCCATCTATTATGCCCTACTTGATTGACTGGAGTCCAGTTAGCGACAGATTAGCTTCTGTACGACTGAGAGGCAAAAATTCATACTGGACTGTCATCTGTGCATATGGCCCAACAAATGCTACGATTCCTGTAAAAATTGATGAATTTTATCAGAAACTTGATGAAGTTCTACTGACAATTCCCTCACGTGATTTTCTTGTGGTCGCCGGCGACTTCAATGCTCAACTTAGTCAGGTGAATTGACCGCACCCTTTGTTGGAAAACATGGAATTGGCAAAAACGTGTGCAAACGGTAACAAACTGCTTGATTTGATGTGCATGCATCGTTTGATAGCTATGAACACTTGCTTCCAGCACCGGAAACGGCATCTAGTAACATGGACATATCCTAACGGCGAGGACCGCAATCAAATTGACTTTATTCTGGTTCGTCTACGGTGTAGAAAAGCCATCACAAACTGCCGTTCGTATTGGGGAATTGATGTATTGACAGACCACTCGCTAGTAATAATGGATATTGAAGCAACATTCAAACCCAAGTCACAAAGGTCAAAGTTAATACAACCAGAAGTACGGCTACTAGAAAACGACTACATACGTAGTAGATTCATTGACAGTGTATCACGCAAGCTTGAGTTTAAGTTTTTACCAGTATCGGATGGAAATGAAGATGTTTGTCAGATTGGTGAACGATGGTCAACACTCAAGAACGCACTATATTCTTCGGCTCATGATATTCTTCCTTATCGCAAAAGTCGTAGGAACGATTGGAAAAGTGCAACATCTATAGACTCGCCAAGTATGTACTATGCATACAGAAGTGTTAGAAATCGACGGCAACCCCCCATCAAGTATTGAGGTCAGTCAAATAATTAATACACTGAAATGCGGAAAATCTGCCGGACATGATCAAATACATTCAGAATTTCTCAAATATGGTGGTCCTAAAGTTGTCAAATATTTGACCGATTTGTTCCAATGTATCTGGAATCACAATCAGGTTCCCATGGACTGGCAAACTTCAGTTATAATTCCAATACTGAAGAAGGGGGATGCTTCATTATGCTCGAATTATCGACCCATATCTCTCCTACCTGTAGTATATAAAATCATGGAAGGCATAATTCTAAACAGAATTAGGCCGTTACGGCAAATTCAAACAAGAGAAAATCAAGCTGGATTTAGACCAAATCGAGGATGCATTGATCATATATTCACCCTTCGCGTTCTGATGGATGTCCGTCAAGAGTATCAACAACCGTTAATATTACTATTTTTGGATTTCGAGTCGGCGTTTGACTAAGTTAATCGATTATTCATCTGGAAGCTCCTCCATACCTTAGGCATTCCTAAACACCTGTGTGAACTTATCGGTGCAATGTATGAAAATACTGTGTCAGTCGTGCGCGAATACGGTTGTACTGGAATTCCGTTTCCTGTCAGTACAGGTGTTCGACAGGGGGAGTACTATCACATCTCCTATGGGAAACGCTCGACCTGCACAGTGAAGGTATACGCCTGCATCCGAGCAATATGCTGCTTTCTGATCTGACGTACGCGGATGATGTAGTCGTACTGTCAGAATCATTTGAGGATGCGCAACGTACAGCAACCCGCATAGGCGAGACAGCAAAGAAATATGGGTTATTCCTTAACTTACCGAAATGTAAACTACTCGCCATAAACTCCCCTCCGTGCTCAGTTATTATTGATGGTATAACTATTGAACAGGTACAATCTTTCACCTATCTTGGATCAGTGTTTTCCGTAGACTGCCGATGTGACTACGACATTCGAAGCCGGATAATAAAGGCTGGTTTCGCCTTTTCGCGTCTAAACTCCCTCTGGCGTGATAATAATGTATCTATTAAAACAAAGATCCGAATATATTCGTCTATTGTTCGTCCAGTACTACTGTATGGATCCGAGTGCTGGCCTGAAAAACTTACAACAAATAATCAACTTGCTGTTTTTGAGCGACGATGTCTACGTAGAATTGCAAAAGTCAATCCACTCGATCATGTATCGAACGCAGAAGTGTATTCTCGATGTTCACTCGACGTCTCCGTGTCTGATTTGATTCGGAAAAATAGACTGCGCTATCTTGGCCATGTACTTCGGATGCAAAGAGATAGACTCCCAAAGTTATCTCTGTACTTGGACCCGGAAGAATCCTGGCGACGCCCCAGAGGCGGTGTTCGTAAGAATCTAAAGAGAACGATCGAAGACGATGCCAAGAAAATACTATTCAGCTACTCGAACATTGGCTGGCGGAGATTTAAAAGAAGATGGAGACAAGAACTGGAAATGGTGGCTCAGAATCGATTGTCCTGGACTCATTTTGCTACTTCACTTTGATTTGACTTTATTTTCGTCTTCTTGATGTTGTAACTCACGATCTGTAAGGTCTAGTGGTTTAATAATAATATATACACATATATCATCAATGTATCGAAACATATATTTCATATATGTTTATAATGAATTAAATACTATATTAATTATATAATATAATTATAATTATAATATAATATAATATAA
>WNNJ02000550.1:0-41417 GCA_012934845.2 Pomphorhynchus laevis
TCTCTATACTATATATATTAAAATCAATAAAATCTTAAATTAAAGCACAATTTCATAACATATTATAAATTAATAACAAACAACTTATACGATATTTTTAAATCAGGGTTATTGTTGGGCATCATATCATCATATTATAAAATAAGCTTAATTTATGACCCGTGTCAGCTCATCATTTTTATTTAATAAAATGGAAGCTTTCTTAAATTAAAGTTATGGTCTAAATTCAGTATATGTTGGTTATACGAATTATATAATTTATTAATTACACGGAATTAAATTAAAAATTCACAATATATTGTTAAATTTAGAACATTAAATATTGAAATTTTAAGAATAAACATAATATGTAATGATAACTAAATAAATGAAATTTATTAATTTATTAGCATATAATATAATATTAAATATAATACATTAAATAATGAAATTTTAAGAATTGCCATAATATGTAATGATAAATAAATTAAATAGTAAAATATATTAATCAACAAAATATTATAAAAAATAAATTTAAATTCTTAAACGAGAAATTTTTATGAATGAATAATAAATATACTTTGTATTAGAATAACATACACCAGATAATCAAATTTTATCAGAGGATATAAGAGAAAATACGTGATTAGCACGTATTTGGCCCCGCTTCTATGTTTGGTCAACGAATAGAGGCCGAAAATGATAGCATAGCAGTTTATCCTGATAATCTTTAATCCTTATTTTTATACATCGTATGTTATTTGTTAGTCAATTTATAAAAATTGATTTTTATTTTAAATTTCAATTTTAAATTTTAATTTGATATAAAAATAAATTCTATAAAATCTTATATAATTATTTATTATTTATTTTTAATTTATACTTCGTATAAAATAAGTAGACTCAGTTATCTGATCTGATTTGTTTTTCTGACAAGTTATTATTGATTTGTGGACTTTGTTTTCTCGGTAACATAACCTCTGTCAGAAATACTTAAACTATGTATTCTTAATACGACATTATTTTTCTTTTAATTTTTATGCAAGTTTGATGATTTTTTCTTGTAATTTTACAAAATACAAAACAACAAAATATTATAAAAAATTTACTTAAGTAAAAATAATTAATAATCAATTTAAGTTAATTTATTTACTTAAATTTATTAAGCGGAAAACTTATTTATTATTCAATTAATAAAAATTAACTTTGATTTAAAAATTCACTTTTAAAATTTTAATTATTAAAATTTTATTTACAATTATTAATTAGTTATAATTATTTAATTATTAATTATTTAATTATTTAAATTTTATTTAGCATTATTTTTTTAATTAGAACTAATATAAAATACGTAGAATAGTTAGCTAATCTGATCATGTAGTCTTCACAAATTTGTTAATCCAAATTACCCATAATTTCTGAAGCATAAAGTCAAAATTATCAGCAATTTATCACTGAAATTTAAACTTCAATATGTGAGCAACGATTTAGTTCATCGTTAAATTATTTACAAATAAAAATAAAAGAAGATACACGTCTTAAAGAGAAGATGAAATGAGCAAGCATCTATTAAAGAACAAACGAATATTATTACAAATATTCGAAGATGATCGACACGTATGGATTAATGTAGTAAATCTGGTTTCGTTAATTACATGCCAGTTGAAGGTCAATTCGGGCATATTGATTATTTACAGAATTAAAATATTAAAGGTTTTACCAGTTTACGATTAAAATAGCAAGATAAAACTTAAAGCTTTCCACAAGTTTGTTATGGAAAGTGGAAGAAACTGATGATTAACAAAATAAAAGGTGATGTAATCACATCACCTTTTGGGATATTAGCTACATGTCAACGCTATTAGCTACATGTTACTCTAGACTTTAAACATTTAAACATTCAAATTGGTAGGCCACAAACTGATCAAAAAAATTGTTTAATGTTATAATTGTTTAATAAAAATTATGATAAACGTCGTTTACAGAAAGGTATGTAAATATTAGAATTATGTAGTTGTAATATTTTAAAAATTATTCAATTTTAAATATTAATTTATAATATTAAATATAAAACCCTTAAAAATTTCATCTTAATAAAAATAAAACAAAATTAATTTATAATTAAACTATCAATATTACAATCTTATTTAGTTGGTCAATTAAAACTTAAAATTAAAATTTAAAAACAAAAATAAATATAATTTATAAAAAATAATGATTGGCCAATTTTTATTTATATTTTATAATGTATAATTTAAAATGCTTAATTTAAATGTTTAAATGCTAAATAAATGTTTAATAAAGAATTTCATCGTACACTTTATTTTTTATACTTATGGTTATTTCAATATTACATAATTTTTATAGCTCGCTCTGTAAACCTTTAGATGGTTTTATCAAACCATCTCCGAGAAACGAAATTCAAACATTATTTGTTAATTAAATTAACTAATTTTTATCTTTTCCATTGCTTATTAATAAGAAAATGACTATTTTAGGCAAATGTATTCACATATGGTTGATGCTAAAATTATTATAATAATTAATAATTAATAATAAATTATTATTATAATTATAAATCTATTGCCAATTATTCTAAAGATATTTCAAATAGATAAAAATTTCATTTTGTAAATTATTTAAGACTCAAACATTCTATGCTTATGTTATATTTATCAATATAATGTATATATAAAGTCTTATGAAGATTTATAAATCTTATTAATATTATCAATTGTATTAATATTGTTTATAATATTAATACTATTTAATATTCACGATATTTAATTTCAAACAATGAACATTAGATGTTATGTGGAAGTGCATGATGTAATAACTGTCATCAAGGTGCATTTAGAAATTGAAAAAAAGGAAAACAACATTTACATGGGGATTCTGCGCTTTTTATCTTCCAGAGAAATGCAAACAAAATTAATAAATAAATTTAACAAAGTAGATTTAGGAGTAAATTTCAAAAAAGTTCGCTAAGCATACGCTTAACGAACTGCTAATATTTTGTGGATTTAAACTATAATTCACATCTGAAACGTCAAAGATTTTATGGATTCCTTGTTGCTTAGTACATTTGAGTTAAAATCACTGATAATCGGATTAAATCAATAGTTTTGATCGAACAAAAATATAACCGACAAGGTTTAAAGGTTTGTATTAATCATATTAATACGAAATTTGCTGGAAAGGAACAAACGTCCGATGAAATATCCATCCTAAGCATCAATCAAGTATCGCTCCATCTAAATATACTTTTGATCAAGATAATTTGGTTTGCTTATAATATTTTGATTCTGGTTGACTAAAAAATATGATATTTTGATTATTAAAGTATGAATTAGACGATCCTGTTAATGTGATTTAGGTATTAAAATTTTATTTGACATGATTTAACTTATAATTTAAAAAACTAATTACTTTATTTTGCTACCACACTCAATTTTTAATTTCAGTATTTTGATTTTGATTTTATATTATGAAATGAGCTATTTGCAAATGTTTGGTAAAATGAACTATAAAATAGAAAAATTTTATTTAAAATAAAAAGTTGGAAAATCCATAAATTAATAAAAAAAATTAAGTTGAATTGATTTTTATGAATGCGATGCTATCAATTTCTGATGTTTGAAGCAAACGACAGCAAGGCCAGAATTACACAAGGATAGTAATATACAGGACGGAGTTGACTCAACTGCATCAAGTGACAATGAAACAGAACATGAAATGTCCAACGTTGAAAATCGATATTTAAATAATCAATCGAACGAAAAAGATTTGGTAAGATATTTTTTTTGAATATTTATATTACAAAATAGTTATTTCATGGTTTAAATCCAATTCTTCATATTTTAGCCTGTAAGCACCGATTTTATTGATAGTTGGACTGTACTCCCCAATCATATAAAGTATCTAGGAACACTTGAACCCGAGAAGCAAAGCGATGATAACATTACATCATGTACTGGTTGCTACAGGATGTTTGGATCCTTACAATGGAAAAATTACTGTGACGCTTGTGGCTTGGTAGTTTGCACTGCACAGTGCAAAACAATAATAAGGGTTTTCTTAAGTATTATACAACAGATAACTAAAAATAGAAAGATGCATAACACAAACAAGGTTAAATGTCATCAGGTCGTTAACATTTTAGTCTAGTATTCTAATATGTTACGTCGGCAGGTCAACAGGGATGTGAGCCCTAGTCACACCAACACGCTACCCTCCAACTGAATCATCCGGGGGTCTTTCACTCCCAGAAGAATCTAGTTGAGGCGGACTATGTTCGTTAATCGCGATATGAGGAGATTAAGAAACCTTAGTCTTTGCTCTGGGAGACGTCCTCTTGAAATGAAGACTAATCCCGAGGTAGCCCAAATACCCCTGAGGCGCACTTGGATTTTCTTATTCAATTACCGATGCTGAGCCCGTTTCAAGGCCCATCCAGCTCGCATCAAAATACGTTTGACTCTATCCAGTTCAGCTTTTTCTGACCAATTCACTCTAACGCTGAACCCCAGATATTTTACTCGACTCGTAAAGATGGGAAGTGGTTGAGTATGCAAAATTGGGAAAAGGGCAGAGAGTGCTAGTCTCTTAAGCTTCTATTTTTGTTGCCGGGGTACCATGAAAGACGACCACCCGCGATTTTTTGGAGTTTAAAATAAGATTGGTTAGGGGTAACATATCTTTTAATCTTAAAAGCAAACAGCTGAAGTCCGAAACTACATCTTTGCACCTGCGTCCATAAACCAAGGCTGTGGTATCATCAGCGTATACCACGAGAGGTTGATCACCTTTAAAAATCTCGAAAAGAACAATGGGGATACCAAGATATAAGATAGGAGAAAGAGGGGAACCTTGAGGTACACCAGTAATATGGTAGAACTGATGTATATCAGGGTCGTCTTCATAGTAGAACCGCTTGGTGTACAGCAATATCTTCACCCTGTTGACAATTCTCGCAGGTAACCAAAAGGTCCTGAGAGAAGAGATTACAAAAGTAATGGAAAATGCTGTCAAATGCAGTAGAAAAGTCAAGAAAAATAGCCACAGCAAGCTGATGACTGTTGTCTTGACAAAATTGATGTACTTCACTATTGCTGTATAGACCGAGCGATCTTTTACGTACCCATGAAGACCTGGTGAGATTAAATTTCGTCTAGTTAGATGATCACGGATTTTACGAGCAAGCGCTTTTTCATAAATGGACATTAGCGAGTTTTGAATCGAGATAGGCCGCAGATCTTCTGAAGATGAAATCGATTTCTTTATTGGTATAAACCACGACGGCTGATATTAGTGCCAGCAACATCGGACGGGGAGGCGAGTAGCATTGTGATGGCGACATCCATCATGTCAAAATCTGACAGACCTGAGTGGAGAGTTGCGCGTTGGATTTTGTGGTGTTTGGAAGTGGCTTCTCAGCTGTTTAAAATATCTGTGACAGATAAGTCTCTACTACTGAAGTCTCCCCAAGGCGTGATTTGTTGATAAGATTGAGTGTCTCCAAAATTATGTAGGGATCATGACTCCTCCAAACCTTTGTCAAGGTCTATGCTACCGATCCAACCCAAGGCTTTCTCACTCCAGCAGACAAGCTTCTCCTTCTTGAATATCTTCCAAAAAGAATACTGAGCAGGAAACAGAGAGATTGGGAATGTTTAGCATTTTTGCTAGAACATAGAGTTTTGTTGGAGTGGGATTAGGTCCCACTCCAAAATAGGTAGTCGAGAGGAACGTGGTAACTTGCGAAGATAGGTAGGAATTAGATTCGGTTAAACTTTCATTTCCAATTCAGGGGAAGAGTTGGATAGCTGCTTGAAAGAAGACCATTCTGATAAAATCAAAGTGAAACCTTCTTTGCAGTAACGTATCTTCCTCTATCCGCCAGCGAATTATGTAATGAGAGGTGACCTGTTGTTGTCGCGACTGCTCAGTACGGATGGGTTTCAACAACCACTTTTTATGTAAGAGTAAAATGTCCAGGAGATAATTAGTTGTTGATCAATGAAAGGTGTGGAAGGTGGTTTGTGAATATGATAGATGTTCCTGACTCTGCGGAGTGCTGCATTAATCCAACAACCAGTTATGTCATTGACTCACCAAGTAACATGTCATAACCGCTACCTAATATACGATCGAGAATTTCACGATACTTGTGAATTTCTCCCGACGGATATATATACCGATTCAAACGAAACTCTTAAGATTATATATATAGAGAAGAGATCACAAATAGATATATAATATATATATATATATATTTATATCTGGATGTGTTAAACTGTGCTCCGGGAGCTAATAAGCTTCAGTTTCATAATTGTAGATGTTGCCAAAAACCGGAGTTCGATTACAAGTAGAGCAGATTTCCTTATCACTCCTAGACGAGCTGATGGTAGCCGGCAGCACTCATCAGTAGGGTGAACTACCATCAGTCGTTTCGGCTGCCTTGTGATATATTAAATAGGCATTTCCGAGAATTTGCTAACGTGGTAGCATGGGCATAGCCTCTTTAAACTAACCATGTGCTTTCCGGACCATCCTAATTTTATTCGGCAGGAATTTCACTTGCTGTCGTTGCTTGCTTTCTCATAGGATCCTTTGGAGGATACATTTTTATAATTTTATATCTGGATGTGTTTAACTGTGCTCCGGGAGCTAATAAGCTTTAGTTTCATAATTGTAGATGTTGCCAAAAACATATATATACATATACATACATATACATATATATACATATATATGTATATATACATATATATACATATATATGTATATATACCAAATGGTGTTGCTTGATAGACTGGACTTCGATTCACGACTTTCAGTCACCATGTCACTTCTAGACGACCAATAAGTACCCGGCAACACTCATCAGTAGAATGAAGTACTCACTGGCCGTTTCGGTTGCCTGTGTGACATTGTGAATAAAGGCGTTTCCGACACTTTGCTTAATTGTCTGAGGCTTACGCTCTTAACCAGATCGAATTGCTGTGCGGACCATCCTTAAACACTAGGCAGAGGTTGTTGCTGAATTGTCGCTGCACTCGTTGGATCCTTAATGGATACGGCAGGTATAATAGTATTGCACGGATGTGCTGAGTATACAACGGTCCAGGATTTCTTACGAAATACGGCATTTATACTAAATGGTGTTGCTTGATAGACTGGACTTCGATTCACGACTTTTAGTCACCATGTCACTTCTAGACGACCAATAAGTATCCGGCAACACTTATCAGTAGAATGAAGTACTCACTGACCGTTTCGGTTGCATGTGTGACATTGTGAATAAAGGTGTTTCCGACACTTTGCTTAATTGTCTGAGGCTTACGCTCTTTACCAGATCGAATTGCTGTGCGGACCATCCTTAAACACTAGGCAGAGGTTGTTGCTGAATTGTCGCTTCACTCGTTGGATCCTTAATGGATACGGCAGGTATAATAGTATTGCACGGATGTGCTGAGTATACAACGGTCCAGGATTTCTTACGAAATACGGCATTTATACTAAATGGTGTTGCTTGATAGACTGGACTTCGATTCACGACTTTCAGTCACCATGTCACTTCTAGACGACCAATGAAAAAACAAGCTTAGGCTTGTTTTCTTTGAACAAAAACAGTATATATTCGGCATTCTTACAAAGTATCCGAGCTGGTGGTTATCACTGACATTATGGATATTAACATATATATAGGAGGACTAGTATATATATAGGTTATGCTAATGCGTTTAACATTTTTACAGTGTGATATAGTTAAACAAGACAGGGCTTGACAAGAATACTTTAGTAATGGGGAAGATCTTAAGGAGCTCTTAAGTAGGGTCAAAAGACCTTGATATGAAGAGAATAAGGGAGTTATTTACGGAGAATAGTGGGTGTAGATGTGCTTAGTGATAAATCGAGTAATGTCCTGGTGGTGAAAGATAGACCGCGTATCCTGAAGGACTATAACATCTGCATATCTACTTGATAGAAGGCTAAGGCTGACAACACTACCCGTATTCAACTGAAAGATATATAGTGAAAAAGCCTTTGATTACTTTCCATTGTGTTGATTAACAGGAGTGGGATGCCTCCTCCTAGTAGAAACTGGAGATGATAAGGCTGCCTTTCTTACACCCTGCTGGACTAGGTTGAGACAGTTGCCCAAGGGCAATATCATCATCTCCCATATACGGCGCAAATTCCCAATGCATGTCCTTTTTCGCCAGTTTAATCGACGTGATGCTATGTAGTGAATTATTCCTCATTTTCGAATAGGGCGCCATTCTAGTTTTAGGAGCAGTACAAGGAATATACTCAACTCCATCCCGCTTTATGGCTAAATGTTGGATGAGGTTATGTATTTCCCGCATATTTGCCTAAAGCCTCTCGTCTAGGATTTTTTATATGTCTGATGGTGTTAGTATGTGATCATTGAATCTGGGCTCAGACGCTTCGGCAAAGTTTGCCGGATGGACAGGAGGACTAGGTTTTCTTGTTCTATTTCTAAATTTCTTAAAATAACTGCATTTCATTGACCACGCCTGGTGATTTTGGCCGCAATATAGTCAATGTGGCATTTTTTCTTATTTGTTACCAATGTGGTCCTCAGAGGAACCACATACACCCACTTCCTTGGTTGGGAGCACATCAATGCCCAGTGACCCCATTTGTGGCATAAATTACAGCGTGGGTATGTCACGTCGTCGGTGTTTAGGACTGAATACCAAATAATGCCCCAAAAAGGGGTTACAAGAATTATTGGAAAGTAAGTTGGCTTTGTCAATTGAAATTGAGCCGAAGGCCACAGTGATGGGTAGGCCATTTTTCACTGTGATCAGACATCTAAGATTGCAAAATCCTTTTCAAGCTCTTTTATTCTTCGTCTGATATCAAAGGTAGTAGATTATTGATTTTGATTGTGGTCTATAAGGCTTGTAAATAAGTTCCCTATATCCAGCTAATTTTTCTTCGAGGTAGTCTCTGTAGGACATCGCAAGGTCGGAGATACGAAATGAAATACGTACTTCCGCCTCGTAGTATTTAATTGAGTTAAAAATTATCCTGCCTTTCAGTTGAGTAGTAGAACCTCTTCTCAGTACATTGAATATATTTTTCCTATCAAGACATTTTGAAAACTTTATGGTTATAAGGTTATCTAATTTAGGCACTGGAGGAAGCTCCATCTCCGTGCATTAGGTTGAATTAGACGAACAATCTCCACTTACCTTGAAATTTGGACAGGAACTCGCAGAAAAATCCATGCTAATTCTGTTAGAATTAGCATGAAATTGATCACTGTTCAATTTCAAGCTATTTTTAAAAAATCTATTTTTGTTAAAATCACTGATAATCGGATTAAATCAATAGTTTTGATCGAACAAAAATGTAACCGACAAGGTTTAAAGGTTTGTATTAATCATATTAATACGAAATTTGCTGGAAAGGAACAAACGTCCGATGAAATATCCATCCTAAGCATCAATCAAGTATCGCTCCATCTAAATATACTTTTGATCAAGATAATTTGGTTTGCTTATAATATTTTGATTCTGGTTGACTAAAAAATATGATATTTTGATTATTAAAGTATGAATTAGACGATCCTGTTAATGTGATTTAGGTATTAAAATTTTATTTGACATGATTTAACTTATAATTTAAAAAACTAATTACTTTATTTTGCTACCACACTCAATTTTTAATTTCAGTATTTTGATTTTGATTTTATATTATGAAATGAGCTATTTGCAAATGTTTGGTAAAATGAACTATAAAATAGAAAAATTTTATTTAAAATAAAAAGTTGGAAAATCCATAAATTAATAAAAAAAATTAAGTTGAATTGATTTTTATGAATGCGATGCTATCAATTTCTGATGTTTGAAGCAAACGACAGCAAGGCCAGAATTACACAAGGATAGTAATATACAGGACGGAGTTGACTCAACTGCATCAAGTGACAATGAAACAGAACATGAAATGTCCAACGTTGAAAATCGATATTTAAATAATCAATCGAACGAAAAAGATTTGGTAAGATATTTTTTTGAATATTTATATTACAAAATAGTTATTTCATGGTTTAAATCCAATTCTTCATATTTTAGCCTGTAAGCACCGATTTTATTGATAGTTGGACTGTACTCCCCAATCATATAAAGTATCTAGGAACACTTGAACCCGAGAAGCAAAACGATGATAACATTACATCATGTACTGGTTGCTACACGATGTTTGGATCCTTACAATGGAAAAATTACTGTGACGCTTGTGGCTTGGTAGTTTGCACTGCACAGTGCAAAACTATATGTTATATTTTGTATAGGCGTTTTGTTATAAATGTGTTTCTAATCGGTTGAGGCTGGCATTCTGCAGTCAACGAGAAAGCTGCGTATGCCGTTCATGCTTTGAAATAATTCCAGAAAGTAAGTTTGCTGTTTAAGATTTGTATTAGGAGAAAATACGTTTTTAAATTTCTATTGTAATTTACAGTTTACCGTCTAAAATCAAGCACGCAGCAGATGTTAAATCCCAAATCTCCGTCTATACGTAAAGATAACGTTTATAGCTATAAATTATTAGGTTGAAGTGTTCTAACCTGTTTAGTGTCTAGGACTTCACCAATTCAAACGACAACGAATGCCAGCAAAAAGATAGTACGATTCATGGATCGAACCAACCAAAGTTAAAATTAATATTATAGTCGATATTCTATTTTATAATTTAGTGAGAATTATAATTTAGCCATCTTGCATCTAACCTGAATGAATTGTCTTTATTCCTTAATTTATAAATGTAATCGTTTTTGTTTTAAAATAAAAGATTAAAATGCATTCTTTTATGTGTATATTATTTTTTTAATGTTAGCTATAATTTAATTATATAATTAATTAAATTATTAATTAATTAAACTAGTAATTATATATAATATAATTAATTACCATATCATAATAAATGTGCTAATATGACATGATTGTGTTAAAATACAATATTACAATATACAATCACATTATATCATGTAAAGCGCTTTACTGGCATGAATTTGACCTTGCTGCTATGTTGGGTTGAGGAAGAAGGGCAACACTTTCTAATATAATATCTCCTCTAGATTATCTTCAATCTTTACTCAATACATCGTATATTATTTATTAATCAATTCATAAACTTGCTACGCATAAAACATAAATTAAAAACAAACTATTTAATTTGTGGGACGGTTTTTCTATAATTAGACTATCTGCTTAGGATCTTCGTATTTTGTACGATAAATGAATTTCAAAAGATTAAGCTTAAATTTAAAAAAATAGATTTATATAATGTAAGAATTCTGTGACACGCAAGGATGTTATACTGCTCAATGTTTCAATCCTAAACATGTGTTTGCAAACTAGTGTACGAATATTGTTACGAACCCGTTGCAATACGATCTAACCACCAACATCATCCTGCGCCGACGTTAGTCTTCAGTCAATCATCAGGGCACAGATACTAACGTATTAACACGCTTTAATACTAGGATGGTCTATAAGGAATCTAGCTAGTCTTTTAAAAAGTTGCAGGGCACATTCCTTGTAATACTTGGATTGTATTAGCATCCAAGTATTACATATGTTTAGGATTGAATCCTACAATCCTATACATATTGAGTGTATGATGGTCCCACTAATGCCTAAGGTTGTCTCTATCTCACGATAGATCACATGACGATCTTGCAATATCAGTTCGCGCACAGCGTCAATGTTTTTCGGTACAACAATTGATTTTGGACGACCTTCACGAAATTCGTCTTGGAGTGACCTCCGACCACGATTGAATTCACCATAGCATCGATAAACACTTATCCTTGATGAAGCTTCATCGCCAAAAGTTGAATTAAGTTCATTCACGCACTGCTGCTGAGTTAATCCACGTCGAAAGTTGTAAAAAATAATCGCACGAAAATGTTCACGATTTAATTCCATTCTTGGGGGCAGATGAATCTTTTAATTTACTGTAAACAACACAAATAGCGCTCGTATGTCAAAACGTTCTGAGTACGTATAACCTCAAAAACTTCTAACTTTACGATAGAGCTGTCAGTTGACAGATTGCAACACCAGGGTTGCCAAATCCCGAAATATAAACGTCAACCCTCTTATTATTTTTATTCAACATTTTTAATTTAGTAAATACCAGAATTCCGAATTAAAAATTGATCAATATCAGTTACTTTTAATTAATTTAATAAATTAGATTTATATTTCACTCTGATGATGCTAGCAAAAAGTAGCGAAATATACAAATGAAATAGTATTGATTGATTCTGCTCCAAAATAACAAAATTTAAAATGAAGGAATATGAAATAAAGTAAAACGCTAGATTATAAAAATTACATTTATAATTTTGATTTTGGAACCTGATCGAGGAATACTATTTTTTTTATTTTGCTAACTTCTTCGACGAAATATTTAATTGAAAGATTTTACATTTGAGAGCTTCTTTCAAGTGTTTATAATCTGGCTGTTCTCAACTATTTTTGCGTGTGTACACTCTTTGATTAAATTTATCCAATAATTCTTTCAAGTGTTTATAATCTGGCTGTTCTCAACTATTTTTGCGTGTGTACACTCTTTGATTAAATTTATCCAATAAAAAAATGATTTTTATCAAATTGAGTCAAACTATGGTCAAACAGATTTCTGACGGCAAGTTCGTTTCATTTGCAGCATTTGCCAATTATGAGGATATTTTGATGATTCTACAGTCAAAGAGTGTTAGAATCGGATTCAACATATTAAATTGTCGGATTAATCCGATTTAAGCTACTTTCTAATTAATCAAAATATAATTGAGTTAATTGACAATCACATCTTAATTAATTTTTCCCGTTTATAATTGAAATTTACTTAATTTACTTGAAATTTACTTAAAAATTTATAAAACTCAATTCAGTATTTCATTTTATTTTTAGATCTCATATAAATACGCGTTTTTTTTAATAATTTTGTAGGTTTCTAATTATTAAAAACCAGCTCATGTCAATCTCAAATTTTAGTAGATTCCCCCGAAGCTTATGTTGATACATAAAAGCAACATGACCTTTAGCTGTATCAAGAACTATCAATGATTACTGAAACAACGAGTATATTATGCACCATATCATTCTTTGCTTTTATTTGATAAATTGACCATTTCACCGCGTAATTTCAACAGCGAACCTAACGATTAATAATTAAAAATTATCGTTGTGTTATGCCTCCAGTAGGCGTTCCGTCTGACTACCAGCAGCTAAATGCTTATTTCGAGAATGAGTTTGACGCCATGTTACAAACATTTAGGTACTACTCTAAATATTAAAATTATTCAAAATCCCCAGCGCAATAATATGGATTGAAGAGTTAAGATTAACTTTTAATATTTAATTTCTGGTATAAAATGAGCGATTTTGAAAAGTGTTTTCTATAGAATTGCAGCTTCAATTCAAACATTAAAGGTTATACGCTTAATGAAAATCAATATATTAAACTTTCTATTAATTTTCTCTTAAAGTGAACTTATGTTTAATTTCAAGACAGCAAATATCTGGATAGTTTAATGAATTCAATAGATTAAAGATCGATTAACGAAATTAAAATTTAGTTAGTTGAAACAATTATACATGAAGTCTAACATTTTATTATAAATAATTGACAATTCACATTAATTTGTATTCATAATAATGTCCATTATCATTCACACTTTACAAAGCTTCATTCCTCCATTACGTCTAAATGCAGGATACATTAGTGAAAGCATACTTTGATTAAGAGCAATACCTTGATTAGACGCTACAGAATCTTTTGTAGGCTATTGGAAAATATAGGGAATTAAAATAGAAATAATGAGTAGACAAACCTTTCGAACAAGACGAGCAGTCATGTCCACCTGTTGAGTTGAATCCTTTAAACAAGTTTAATTTGTTCAACAGATTGCAGAAAAATTCTTTAAATCATTTTAATAATTGTCAACTTTTAAAATTATTAACAAATATATATTTTATGAATTACAATTAAATATACCCTACAGTATATTGTTGAAACAATATATTCATTTTGCCCGTAAATCTCAATTATATTTTATTAATAATATTCATGAATTTAACTTAAAAAAATTGCAGTGTGAGATTAATAATTAATAATTTTATAATTACTTTTTAATTTTTATTATTTAATTCAATAATAAGACTTTTCGCCTTTCTACTTTATCGACTCAATCCTTAATATAATCCTTATTACAATCAAATTAATTAATAATTAATTATAATTAACAATTATATAACATTATTTATATTTTATTAATAAAACATGTTTGTAATAAAAAATTGTCGAGTGCCCCTTTTGAATAAAAATAATATTTATAACGTCATCTTAATATTATTATAATATTATAATTAATATTGTTAATAACTGTTAATAATTATTTATTTTAATTTATTAATTTATTTTAATACAATTAATATAAACAATAAATATATTATTTTTCTTTTCAAATAAACGGTTAAATTAGTAACATTGAAGTTTAAAATACAAAACAAATTGTCAAGCCACAACTAAAAACCGGGTCGTTTTTTAAATAAAATAGCTGACCTGTTTCGTTTTTAAAAAATATAATAACTTTTATTCCACTTTAATAAAACATTGTAAAATATCGCATTTTACATAGTTGTTTTTCATTTATAATTTTTAAAAACGTTACAAGTCGATTTGCAATAAGTTGTAAATTATCTTTTTGTTATAATTGGGTCTGTTGATAAGATATTATATTTTAAATTGTATATCTTATCTAATATAAAAAATTATAATTTTTTTAAATATAAAACAATTATTTTACTTTTTGATAAATTCAGGTAACAAAAGATGATTTTTTTGTTTGGCGTATTTGGTTATTTTGGTTATCGCCACATGGTTTAAAACATATTTCAAATATATAATTGCATCTTATTTATTCAGCTCTGATATCGCCGCTTTAATAAATAAATATAAAATGTCTTGAAAACATTTGTTATTTATAAAAATATAAATGTTGCTGTTGTAGATAATTCAATTATTTAAATAATTGAATTATTTAAAAAATATCTAATATGATAATAAATTATATAAATATCTAATTTATATTTTTAATATAATGTAGTTTTAATATATCTAATATATAAAAAATATAAATTATATGGATGAAACATGTTGTTTAAAATTAAAATACTTGTATTAAAACTAAAATAATTTCATTTAAAATTTATCTTACCTGGTCTCTTAAACGTGATCACGTGAAGCAGTTTACATTTTAAAGTGTAAACACCTTGGGATGCAAACTTCTCCCTTTTTTAAGAATTAATAATTCATGCTTGTTTGAAAATAAGAAAAAATAATAGTAAAGTCGTAACCAATAATACATAGTTTCAGTATTTCTAACAGAGGTCATATTACCGGGAAAACAAAGTCCACAGGTCAATAATAACATGTCAGTAGAACAAATTAAATCAGCTAACTGAGTCTACGTATTTAATATAATTATAAAATAAACAAAACATAATAATGCTAAATCAAAATTTAATAATTAAATAATAAAATAAATAATTGTTATTAGATTTTCTATAATTTAAATCAAGTTAAAAAATGAAATTTAAAATAAACTATTTTTACGAATAGACTAATAAATAAACGACGTTGTATCATAATAAGAATTAGAGGTCATCGGGAGGAACTGCTATGCTATCAGGTTTCGGCCCCTAACTCCTCTACCCAACATAGCAGCGGGGCCAAATACTTGTTAAGGGCGGATTTTCTCTGATAAAACTATCGAGTATCTTATTCTACTACAAAGTATATTATTTATTATCCATCCATAAAAATTTGCCACTTAAGAGTTTAAATTTATTCTTTATATTATTGTGTTGATTTATATATTTTACTATTTTCTGGCTGAAATTAATATCAGCTAATAATATTAATATTTGATAGGTAATATTTTTTAGGATCGATTGACATTAGATAGTGCATTAGATAAACAGCTGTGACTTTATAAACATTCACAGATCAGCGCACATTTTGTGATAATTTGACTGTCGAATCTACTGTTAAGCGATATAATATCCAATGAATATCGACATTGAAGCTTAATGTTTTTGATCGCACACAAGATATTTTGGTGACAGAAAAAATTGAAAATAATTTCTTAAAATTTTTTAAGTAATTTGGGAAATTATTTAATTTTTAATTAAATTTTTATTAAATTAATTAGTTAGTTTGGGAAATAGAAAAAATATAATTTGGGAAATTATAATATCCCAATGTAATTGGGAATACTTATTCAAATACAATTTTATTACATGGAAATATTTTAATTTTGACAAATTCGGAAAAATCCTTAACCATAATTTAATTAGTTACTCATTTTTAATGAGTCCCATGATTTTTTGTCATATACATATTGGAATTGTCGCCACTTTACAGTCACAGCAGTGACTGTAAGTGGCTGGTGGAACAGTCGACTGGTGGAACAGTCGCCGCTTACGTTATGAAAATAGCAACAAAATTAGTTGCTTCTATAAACGTTGTATTTAATAATTTGTAAAATGAACACTAGACAGTTTAAAACCATTTACAAAAAAAGACACTTTCCAGCAAAACATCGACTTACGGGTAGTACGCGTTTACAGAACCCTTCCGTTTGCTGTGTCGATAACGCCGTCTGAAAAATAAAATTATTCAGAAACCAGCCAACATGGACTCAACAAAATGGGTTCAATATTTAATACAAGTTTAAAATATTGAATATTTAATATTGATATTGTAAAATTATACCTTTACAAACGTATTTAATCGTTCATCGCCAGACATTTTTACGTCAATGAGCTATAAGTATTAAGTTTACGGTCGATAAATCAAAATGTAATTTATAAACCTTTAAGTCTAATTCTGAAATGATATCTTCAAGTTCTTTGATCTCAGTCTGATCACCTAAAAAATCAGAAAATCAATAACCGAACATCAAATGCAACGAAAACATTCGAGAATGACAAATTTTGTAATTCTCGTTTTTAAATATTTTATTTAATTTTAATATTAATATTAAATGCGAAATTGATAATTTTATTTGTACTAGAATTTTTTAAGGTTTAACATTACAATTAATATGTAAATTGGAAGAGAATTAAAGTTTAAAAATATCAAAATTTTTATTCTATAAAATAGTCGATCATATCGACGAATACACTATTCATTACTTCTGACGAAGTTTCTGATAACAAAGTTATCTGACACTAGTAATTAAACACAACGGTAAGGAAGATTAAACTAACCATTAAAATAATGTCGTCTAAGCGTCATTAATGTGTATACAACAGCGCTATATCGAAGTGCACATGTTCTTCATTTGCTAAGACAGAAAGACGCTGTAGAGGCCGTTTCACACTAATTTATTTAAGTCAAACCTTAAAAGACTCGTCTATCGATACAATTAAAAAGCAGTAACAGATCATCAGATGATAACTAGCAGATTCATTCATCTTATCACTGACATTTCTGTGTACAATAAATCCGGCAAATCAATCCGACAAACAACTTGGCAGATCAGAAATTTTTCACAGGTTCAATGAAAAATATTTACCTCAATATATTGAGGTATGGAACTTTTCCTTCATATGGTTTCTTACCTTCGTATAATTAAATGCATTATGCAAAGAAATTCACTTCGTATATTCGACGAATTGAGTTATTTTTAATCGCAGATTAAGTTTCACAACTCAATCTGCGATTAAATTTTTTAAATACATCCATCCTTATCTGTATATTTAAATTTTTAAATATCCAAGAACTATCAGGTAAACGACAAGAAAAATCATTTTGATATTTCGCTAGTAACTACTAGGATCTTCAAAAAATTGACATAATTTTTAAACTTTAAATATATTATAAATATATCCATCCTGATCTGTATTTAAATTTTATGTTTTTCCATTTTTTATGTTAATTTTCTGAAGATGCTAGTAGTTACTAGCGAAATATCAAAATGATTTTGTCGTTCAACAATACCTGACAGTTCCTGGATATTTAACAATCAAATTTTTTACCTTTTTGACATTTATGCTTTAAATGGCAATCAAAGTCGCACTTTCGGTGGAATTATCCGCTCAATTAAATAATTGTATAAAACTGGTCTTGTCGAACTCTTCTGATTGTGCATGTATGGAATTAACTAACATTTCAATTATTGCCTGTAATTTCAATCCTAAACAATCTTTACCAATCATAGGACAATACTGGCCATTTTTCTTTAATTCTTTTATGCCTGCACGATCGCTGTCTGCTTCTTCGTGGGAATAAGGTATCATTAATGTACTTTAAAATAGCAAAAGTGATCCGAATTCAACCAATTCTAACATAGCCATTTCCTTGTTAAATCACGCATACAAATTTCTAACACGAGTTATCAATAAGAGGTTATCCTTAGACCTCGATTTTCTACTTCCGAAAGAACTATACGGTTACTGTCGCAATCGCTCAACAATAGATACCGTCAAAATTGTCAGAGAAAACGTCATGCAATGCTTTGTCATAAATAAATATTGTCATAATATAAATATTATGTTAATATTAAATATTAATATGAATATTAGTAAAACATTGTTTTGATAAATCAATTGAATAACTCATTTCAATTTCAAAGAACATTGAAATGCTACATCAACATAGACTCTTCAACTCTGAATTAATTCAACTCGTCATAAATACCAATAAATTAATTCATAATAATTTGAAAATTTTAAATAGATGATAATGATCCGTTATTGATAAAGAATTATTGGAGTTGCATCAAAGAAAAGAGGAAATTTTTATTGATATTTCGCTAAGTTCTGTTAGCATCTTCAGAAAATTGCAACATTCCAAGTTTCTAGATAGCTGCAGACATGTGGCTCCATGAGACTGTCGAATTATTTTAAGCAGTTGTTTTAAGCACTGATCCATTATCGATAAATAATTATTGGAGCTGGATAAAAGTAAATTATTTTTGATATTTCGCTAACTTTTGTAAGCATCTATAGAAAATTCAAGACAAATTTCTAAAGATGCTAACAGTAGTTAGCGAAATATCAATAAAAAATTTCCTCTTTTCTTTGATCCAGTTCCAATAATTCTTTATGCTATAATTAGCGTTGGAACCTGGCTCAATGTCGATGTTTTGGATAGCGAAGTTAGTATTCCTGATTTTTTTCGATTTGATGTGCTGATAGGGATACTTCCAAGGGCGGTGTACTTGATTCCAATGTCGAATCTTCTTTGGGGCTAAATGATTGTTGTAAATATCTGTGGGTTACTATATCTTGTTTATTCCAATCTACTCTCCGCATTAGCATTTTCTACCTTCCCTCGATCCCGAATCTCGGCAATTTATGGTGTATAGGAAAACTACGCTCTGTGTCATAGAAATACAGTAGTTATGTGCGAGTTTAACATACCTGATGGTGACTGGGACCTAATTTGATAAATTAGGTAATAACAAATTGTTATTTTTTTATTTTTAAAATTTTATTATTATTTTTTTGTGTGACAAAATGTAAGATGGTTTATTAAATTCACTTTTATAGAATTAGTCAATACTGTGTCGTCAAAACGTTCAACTAATGTCATAAAATTTATAAATAAAAGTAAAATTAATAATTTAATTATATAATTTTTGAAATAATTTGTTTAAATAAAAAAAGATAAAGTTTGTATAAATTCAAACTAGCACAAATTACAAGTCCAATTTCCCAAGTCATAACACTACACCGTTCAAAATAAAAGGTATCTCAATACAAATATAACTAAAGTAACCTCCATTTTGACAAATTTCTGCAATTCTTTCCTTCAAAGCTTTGACGCAAAGTGTATATGCTTCACTGGCCTTCTGGTATTGCTCCGTATTTTGAAATATCATGCCAAGAAAATAGAGGCTTAATTGTAAAAATCAGTTAACAAATTATAAATTGATGTGAAAATACCTTTCTGCTCGCATCCGCAACAATTGTGGATTTACGGTTTCTTGAATTTGCAGTGACTGCTGAACCGCGAGAATAGCTTGTTGAAAATCATCTGCAAAACAAATTTCGATGGCTTCATGGAAAATCAAATTAAATGGCAATTTAATTAACTGATAACAATCAAGTCATTAAAAATAAATCAAAAGAAAAAAGTCGTAATGTAAAATCGCGATCTGTGTCATGGAACAAATAGGCGTTTGAAAAAGCATTAAAGGATTTGAGAAAGTTTTGCAAAAGAGAATAGCTGATTTAAAGATGATCAAATATCTTGTAGAAACTGATCATTACGTATTTCTAGAATTTGACGAATAAAAATTGGTTAATATTTTAAACAATTAAAATTTCTGTATGTTCAAGCATTCGAGATCTGAAGAGAGATCTTCAGATCTGAAGATAGATATTTCAGGCCACACATGAGATTTAGTAAATAATCTTTTACGATTATTTTATATTCAACTATCTTTAACTTTAGCTTATGATACCTTTATTATTAAGCAACTCCATTTTCTTAATGGAGTTCGGATTAATACATTACAGAAAAACTAAATTCATAGGAGACAAAATAAATCTTTGATCTACTTCTCTGTAGACGAAATTCCCAATAAAGACGATAACAAAATAGATTTTTGTATCAAAAAATTATATTGTCAATTGTTAGCTAAAATTATCATCGTAAGTCTATGAAAAGTAGCAAAATATTTTTTCTTTCGCTCCAAAGAGCGAAAGAAAAAGATATGATCGATAACTTGGACATAGTCAAATTTTTACCGATTTGATCGCTGAATATATCATTCTGGATAGTATCAAAAACAGTAAGCACTTAATTTGTACAGCAAACGGTCACATCAAGCGTACGAGTTAGAAGTTTAAACGTCTTTTGATAATATTTGATATAATTTGTATATCGCCTCAATATTTGATGAAATAAACAGCATTTTCACATTATTTTTCCGGACAATATAAGTTATATTAATTATAATTTATATTAATTATCAATAAATCATAATTTTTAATCATTAATTTATAATTAAAAATAAAGACACTTTGATAATATTTTTGAGTCAATTATGAAAGGGTCATAATTTTAAATAAATCATTGACCTATAATTATATATTGATTAAAAAATATTAAACTGTTAATATATGAGTAAACAAGAAGACTCATGTTCCCATGAGTCTAAAAATGAAAAGAAAACTTAAAATGAAAAAAACTTAAAAAAACGGAAAACAAATTACCAAACTCTTGAAGAACATCGCACTTCTTCAGTAAGCAGTCTGCCTTTTCGAGCTTCACTTCATTGCATTGAGGGTTTCTTAACAAAACAGTGATTTCGTAAAAATACAAACATCATTGGCAATACTTGTCACATATCAGTATCGCAATATCCAGCATTGTCAAGGCATGTCTAAGATTTGATTCGTCTAAATAAGAAATTAATTCGCTATTATTTGGTATTAATTAAGAACCTTCGGGCTCTGCTTTGTCTGACTGTTCGTCATCGTCATCATCTTTATCGACAACAGATTCGTCTAAAATAAAAGTTTGTAATTTAAAAGCTGAAAGACACCAACAACCTTGATCTTTTTTAGTGCTGGTTTCTTCAGTTTCCATTTCGTCATCATCCTCATCAGCATCAATTACACATTGCTCAGTTGTAGCAGATACACCCGCTTCTTCAGCTTCGACTGTTCAGTAAAGATTAAATTTGAAAAAAAAAGTAAATCAAGCTTACAAGAAAATCACACCGAGTTTCATAAGATTTATGAAAAGAACAATAAAAACGGTATTATGTTGAAATTTTATATTGAAATATAAAATAATATTTTATACTGAAATAATACTAAAATAATAAAAGGTGTACTTCATAAATAATTATGCAATTTTGAAAATGAACATGAATACCCTAGTTTTAGATAGTTGTATTTTTATAACTAATAATATACAATATTTAATATATAATATTTTTAATATTTTTAGTTTATCTAAAATTAATTGAAGACTGACTAATGGACTTTTGTTATGTGAAGTTAATTTTTGTTTAATAAAATAGAAATTGTATTGTTAAATTCAATATTTGCAAAATATTCTAAATCAGAGATTTATTCGTATAAAGCTTTTTATAGTAAAATAATACTTCACTTTTCTCTATAAAAACACTGACGTTTTGTTATTGCGTTTAATTATTACATCATATCCTACATTTTGAAAACATTTGAAATTTGAATTAAAGTTTATTTGAAAATGAACTTTGTATATACGCACATGAATATACTGGTTTTAGCTAACTATATTTTTATATAACAATATAAAACTAATAATACAACGTTTTATTTAACTATTTTATATATTTTAATAATAGCTTTTATAAGAATATGTTCTTTTAAATGTTTATAATCTTTTTACATAGTTAAAATATTAAATTCAATACTTAAATCATTGTCCCTATATAATATGTATTCTGTTATTTATATATTTTGTTTTTATTTTTAAGTTGATATACCTGTTCAGTCATTGTTACCACTAAATGTGATGTTCCAAATTTTATATTGAAATTATGATATCTCATATAATAGGAATTTGATAAAATTTGCAAAAATGTACATAATTCTAAGTCAAAGAATTGCTGCATCGTGAAGAATACAAATTAGGATGAGAATTAATTTTTAAAAATTAAAAATTAATTTTTAAATTTTAATTCAATGATTTTGTTTAAACTAAAAAATAAAAGCTTATAATTTTATCTAATATAAAAAGAATACAGCATTTTAGTGCATATATTTGTAATACATTTGATTCTAATGATTTCAAAATTAAATATTTTAAATATCATTGAATTAAACAATTACTAATTCAGAGAAACAAAGCAGCAGATGGAAGACTTTCGTCTTACATTTTGCAAATTTTATTAAAATTATTTCTGATTTCAAATTAAATCAGTGTTGGTAGGGAAAGGTTTTATCTTCAAACTTACCTATTTTTGCAATTAATTGATATTATCAAACCAGTCATCTATAGTTTGAATCATAATTTTAATTTAATCCTAATTTCCTAATTTTGTATTTATAAGCAATTTTCTATGTATTAAAGCTGAAGCCTTATTATTTTCTTATGTGAATTTTTCTAGTAGCAGCCAGGTGAGAAAACACAAATTCAACTTTATTATTAAAGATTAATACAATTAAATTATTAATACAATTAATACATTCAAATTTATTAAACCAGTCATCTATAGTTTGAATCATAATTTTAATTATGATATCTCATATAATAGGAATTTGATAAAATTTGCAAATTTTACATAATTTTAAGTCAAAGAATTGCTGCAAATGCTAAAAATCAAATTTAAGAATTGTAAAATTCGTAAATTAGAATGGGAAAGTCAGTAAATTTGCAAGACTTTTTAAATTGTTGTATAAAATTATTTAAATAAGTTAAGTGAACATTCTTTAATTTTCCATTAAACTGTAAAAAGCAAGGTTTTGCTTGCAGATTTTCAATGGTTATCTAGTCCGTTTGTTAATATGATTTTAATTAAAGGAATTAATTAATATTAATTAATATATAAAAATTAAACAATTTCAATCAAATAAAATCAGATGAATTAATTAGAGCTAAATTTATGAAAATTAAATAATCTTTATCTAATAAAATCATGACGTGTAAATCTTTTAATAAATCGATGCAAATTATCGATGCAAATTTGTCGTTAATAATATTGTTATTTAATATTGATACAGTTTAAGTAGTACAGTTTATGATTTTAATTTTTTAAAATGACAAATACTGTAAGTTTTACTTACAGTTTGTAATGAGCAAGTCACTTGTGAGAAGTTAGCAAACGCTTCGATAAACGTTTTTTAAAGTAAAGTTATTTGACCAAACTGCTATGTATTTTGGCCCGCTGCTCACTGGATCGAGGAATATAGCCGAAACCTGATAACATAGCAGTTAATCCTAATGACCACTAATCCTTATTCTGATATATCGTCATATAAATTATTATTTATAATTATAAAATTATTAATTATTTAATTATTTAAATTTTATTTTGAATTATTCTTAATTTATAAATATATTTATTTGTAATTATATTTATATATAATATTTTAAATTTATAAAAAGTATAAAATACGTAGACTCAGTTATCTGGTCTAATTTACATAAATTCTAATTTTACAGCTAAAAATTATTTTATATTTGAAATTTAAATTATAAAAAGTGATTTTGAATTTGAAAATTACAAAATTCACTCACCAGCCATGTTATTATCAGAAGCATCGGGTTCTTGTACAACACCATGTTCACGACGGCCCACTTCCAAAAGTGCAGATGCATAATACATGTATGGCTTCAAGCATTCTAGGCCGCATTCACCAAAGACCTTCGTGCTTAATTAAAAATAAAATAAAATTTTAATAAAATAACAAATAAAATTTTGACATTCGATTTACAATGTTAAAAAAAATATATTATATTCCCAATTTCGACTAATATTTGAATATTATTTGCTATGATATGCACAAAAGTTGAATCAATTTTAAAATTAATTTAAATTTTTAATCAAAAAATAACTATAAATTAATTCTTAATATTTTTAAATTAATTTAATGTTATCTTCAAATATAATGACCACTTCTATCTTACAGATATCCATCAATTATAAGATATTAATAATGTAAACATTATTAATATGAACGCTGAGGTTTTGTCTAATCTAAAATTTAGATTATTTCGATTATTTCTAATATTAATATAATCGAAAATTTATAAAATTAAACAAAAGAATTTGGAATATTAGAAAATTATTTTGGTAATTTTAATTTTTTTTCTTATTTTTCTATAAATAGATACGTATAAAATTAGCAGCAAATGTTAAATTTGCATTCAATTGTATAGATATCGACACAAATATTAAATTTGCTCATAATATGAAAGGTTGATAGATATAAATCAAAGGAAATTAATTTAAGAAAATCCATAATTAGTAATCGATCTGATCAGTAAATATATGAGTACAGAAACAGCAGACTATAATTTTGCACACAACATGAATTATAATTAATTATAATTCAGTTATAATTAATAATTAAGGCGATAACTTTCTTCGTAAGGAACGTAAAAATACATTTTAAATTTTATTAAAAATGTATAAATTTTATTTGATGTAAAATTGTAATTTTAAATAAATTCAGTTACTCCATACATTATATAACAGGCAAACTAAAACGCAAACTAAACGTTTAACTTTAAAAACAGATAACAAAGCGCTATAACACTATTACAAGTGATCAAATGATCTTACTATAATTCACATGCTTCGGCCATCATTGAACAACATGCTTCGACCTGGTCATCCAACAATGAGCATTGCTTTCCATCGCTAATGAGTTGATTGGCTTTCAAAATAAGCTGCCGATTTTGTAAGCTAGTCAAAAGTAGATTCATTAAAATATTTAATTCTAAATTTCGCCATACTCATCGATTAGATCGGGGTTGACCACTGATAATCTAGGTCTAAAGAGAAAGATAACCTAGTTTAGATTTTGTTTAATTAGTTCGTGTTTTCCTTTGAATCTGATGCTTAATAGTGTTTTACATTCACAAATTAAATTTAATAATTTAATAAATTAAATTAATTTATATAATTAAATATTAATCAACTTTTTTAAATAATTTATCAATATTTAAAATATTTTATTAATATATTTATTTGATTTCCTTTGATTCTGACGTTTAATAGTGATTTACATTCACAATTATTTAATAATTAATTTTTACAAAATAATAATTAATGAATTGTTCAAATTAATTTATTTAATTAATTATTAATCAACTTTTTTAAATAATTTATAATAGAAAATTTATCAATTATAAATAATTAATATATTTATTTTTATCACATGCATAGCAATTAGTTTTGATATTTTGAAATAATTTATTTTATAAATTTTATCAATTGTAAATTAAATAAATAAATTTAAAATAAATATTTATTATTTATTGATATAAACAATAATTAATATACTATTCACCTTATATCATTCATAATGTACAATATTTATATATTATAATCATGCCAACGTTAATTAATATATTTTGTATAATTTCAGAATAAAAATAGTCATCAAAATCTGAATTGAAACATCAAATCTGAATTGATTGCATTGTAATATTAACTTAATATTAGTTTAATACTAGTTTAATACTAGTATTAATATTACTTAATACTAGTTTGAGATTTGCAAATAATGGCAAATATGAATAGGTTTTCAAATTAAAGGTTGCACCATTCCATACCGAAACTGATTTAATTTAAAATCATAAATTATTTCAATTAAGTTCGCAAAATGTTAATTTTGCAAACTTCAATCTAATAGTCAATAAAGCAGACATATCGAATGATCCCTACCGCTTGACATTCCATCGTGAATTGATATAGTACGCATTGTGATTTCTCAGGACAATAACCTAACAAGACAACGTCATCTGCAAAAATAAAAGATGGTATCTTTATGGAACTGAACTGAAGACTGACATCCGTCAGAGCAGCCCGTCTCGAAATTTTGTCCATGTAAACAAGGAACAAAAGTAAAGACAAAAGAAAACCCTGACGAAGCTCAACGCCTACTGGAAATGATTCAGACTTCTTACCTAGAGCACGAACACACCTCATACTTTGTTCATACAGAATAGCCACAGCTATCCGAAGATACTGTGGTACTCCAAACTCCTATAGTACCTCCCACAACCTCTCTCGCGGAACTCGGTCGAACGCCTTCTCCAACTCTACAAAGCACATGTAGACCGGTTGAGCGAACTCCCAAGACCGTTTATGAATATTTGAGAAAGTAAAGAGCTCATCCGTAGTTCCACGACCTGGACGAAAGCCGGCATTGTTCCTCTTGCAAATGTACCTCAACTATAGGCCGTATCCTTAACTCAAGAATCCTAGGATACAGTGAACCAGTTTTGCTAAGAAGAGTGATGCCCAAATAATTAGAACATACTTTTCGGTCATTTGTCTTAAAGATCGGTGCCACTACCCAAATTCGGCACACACAAAGGAACCTTGCCCGACTTCAACGCAGCATTCAAGATTCGTGATAGCCACTTCATGCCAACAACGTCGAGAGCCTTTAAAGGTTGAGGTCGAATCTCGTCTACTCCAGAAGACTTGCCATTACGGAGTTTTTTAACAACAGCAATGACCTACTCCAAAGAGATAAGCTCTTCCGTTGGTTCTAAAGGCTCTACTTCTACAATAGAAGGCATATCGATTGGATTACGGAGACTCCTAAAATGCTCTTTAAAGCAACCAAGAATTTCTTTAGTGTCAGTCAGCATAAATCTTGTCTTGCCATAGACAGTTTGAGGAGTTTTTTGCTTTCCAACACGAAGGTTCCTGATCGTCCTCCAGAACATATTCGAAGTTGACCTAAAATCAAGTATTAAGTGCTCTCCAAATTTCTCCCAAGCCGCCTTCTTCGATTCGGCAACTGCACGAGCTTAAGCTCTCTTTGCTCTTCGGTACTTGTCTACAGCTTCCACTGATTTATCTGGCAAAGTTGCCTTATAAGCCAGTTTCTTCTGTTGGACTAAATTTCTAACTTTTGATGTCCACCAAGCAGTTCGAGTATTTCCTTCGCGACAAGCACCTAAAACCTTCGAACCACCACTTTTCACAGTTGCTTTGGCAAGCGATGATCTGAACATCTCTCATTCCTGATCAATGGTCTTCAGCTCTTTTGGCAACCGAGAGAAGTCCACCCGGATGTAGCCAGGAAAGCGTTCTTTGACAAAAACATCTGCTAGACACTCCCAGTACGCCCTCACACAACGTTTGGGTTTGCCAGGCTTGTTCATCATCCGATCCTGCCATCGAAGTTTACTAACTACAAGGTAGTGATCACAAGGTAGTAATATATTGAATTGACAATTCAATTAGCTAGTTTTAATTAACTAACATTTCCTTAGTCAAATTCTTATTTGTCAGCAGAGATCGTTTGAGAGAGATAAAGAAACATATTTACAATTAAATTGACATTATCACCCTAGCATATGCCAAAATGTTAACAAACTATAAGTACAAAAGAAAATATGATTACGTCGGTAAGCATACATAATTAACTTAATGAGATTAATCCAAACTTTAATATTTTGTATAAAAATTAGGGAATATTATTCAAACGATTACTACCTTAATTTCAAATTTAAATAACTAAAAAATAAAAGGTTTATATTTAAAAAAATCCTATAAAGTTTTAGTTATAAAAATTATATAAAACCTTTAGTTAAAATCTTTTAAACCTCTTTTAAACTTGTATAAAACCTTGATAGATATTATAAATTTCAATAACTGAAAAATAAAAGATTTTATTTAAAAATAAATATAAAAAGTGAAAGGTTTGTGTGAATTTTATCACCTGTCAAAAATTTACTTACGCAATTGACTGCTGCATAGCGAAGTTTGATAAGATTTCTAGAATACAAAACTCAAATGGATTAGGTCAGTAAAATGAATAAGATAAATTATTTGATATCAAAAGAATATACATTTTCACTAAAATTAATTTATATTAATCTGATTCTGTCATATATTCATCGGCTTTAGTGTCTTTCAAATTTTTATCCTCGCTATCATCAGCGTTATCTTCATCTTCGTCATCGTCGCCGGTGCTGTGACTATCATCGTCGCTGCTACAACGATCACTATCATCCAAGTTAGCTTTATTTTGTGGCTGCAAATTACTCAAATTATTTGCAAAGGCTAACTTGTGATCATTGGATTTCTTTTGATGGTTGTAGCCGCCAGGCAAAACGACATCGAACTTGATTACCTCAGATGCATCAAGATCAATGTAAGAATCTGATTTAGCGTTTAATTGATATTGATATGAGCCCGGCTTAGCTGGTGAGACAAACTTTAAACGCACGTCAAACTGACTAACGGGGTAGCCATTGGTATCCAAACTTATTACTGAATCTTTCAGAGATACGGAATGGGCCACGGAAGCAACAAGCACTCGCTGTTTACGGTCAACAAGATATATCCACCAATGTTCATATTTAACACCAGGAAAGAATGGACAAAATACACGATAATCTGATGAATTCGGTGAGTCTTTTAAAGGATACAGACATCTGTCAATTTGCTTTGATTGTGACGATGCCTCATCGATGAACAAAGGACGTCTACGTAAGGTTACGGTAGCAGTAACTAGTGAGTTCGTTGTTACACTACTATTGTCTAAAATGTTGTAACAGCAGTCGTCATTGTCTTCCAGTATATCAAATTTTACAGAAAGGCTCAGCAGTGGCATAATCGAGAGTACTTTCATAATATCGTTGATTTCGCATGTGCTAAGCGGCTTCAAAGTAGATGAACGATCATTTGAACTCATCGCGGCAAGTTGTTTTAGACTGACAGACGGTAATCGTCTCATTTTTTCTGAAATGTGAGGTAGCTGACAGAGTGCATTCTTTCGTTCCTCCAAAGCTTGGACAACAAGGGCACAGCATTTGATAAGAATTTCAAATGTTTCCAGTGTTGGATAACGGGCAATTTCGCCCATTTTGCCGAGTAATATCAACTGCAGTGTTGTGTGAGTCATTTCTGTCAGTAACATTGGGCATAAAGAAACAATATAATGCATGTCCTTTTCAATAGCGAGTGAAGGTAACTTCTCTCTGCAGAGATATGCGTAGATAAGAGTTCTAGCCTTCACACTATAAACAAAACACAATGGTCGTTCTTTTGTTCGTTCGTTCAAATTTACGGATAGAGAATGCATTAAGGTAGGAATGTCTTCGTTATCTGATGCCCGCTCGACAATATTACTATTATGAGACTTTTCAAATTCAAGAGATCCACTTAAAACCATTATTACCCTGCTCATATTCATACTTGGTGTCTTTAGTAAAAACATTGAATACAGGTGAGACGTGTCGACTAGTATCTTTTCAGAAGTATACTTTATCGATCTGTACCACCAGGTTCCGACTGCAACAGGCAACCCTATGATAAAAACTAAACCGTAAAGAGCGATGAGCATAGCGGCATTTCGACCTTCTATAATCCATTTAGGCAATGCAATGCCGAAGCGCATCAGACCAGGTCCATCGGGATTACCGTACTTTTCCCAATTTGATTTAGTTTGAGGATCCGTCAGAGTTTTATAAGCTTTAGTAACCTGAAGAAAAATGTTTTCATCGCCTTTTCTATCTGGATGATGAATAAGTACGAGCTTTTTATAAGCCGCCTTTATTTCAGCTGTACTAGCACCTGAATCGATTTCCAAAATTTGAAACGGATCAAATACACCACCTGGCATATTTGAACTTCCGCCAACTCCACTACTTGCATTTATCTGATTCTGTTGAATTTCATTTGTTTTCAAAACAATCCATCCGAGAATAAGCCAGGCAAGTAAAATTAAAAACGATTTCAATATGGCAATCCCTCGCAGATAACTTTTATTTGCAGAATTTAAACGATATTGCTTTGATTTACATGGACTATACATAATAAGGGCGTCCTCTGGATGGTTATTGCTTGATATGTCAGAATTATAACTGCTTTGATCTGTACGGGATAAATTCGGCTTTAACTTCTTCCAGTCTGGCCATAGAAAATACGTAAACGGTAATATCCCAATTAAATAAAATCCAAGAATAAAATAGCAAAATTTATCTCCAGTTTCGTCGTATTCAAATTCCAATTTGGCCATATATAGTGATTATGTCAAGTTCATATGGTTAATTCTTACAATGATTGTACTAAAGTATAGACTGAAGATAACAACGCTGATTTTGTATGCTCAAAATCTGCAATTTAATCAAAATATCATTTTCAATTAAATTAATCAAGACTGGTAAAAGTAAATGATTATTTTAAATATTTTTTTAGTTTAATTCAAAAGACAATTTAGTAAATGTGTATATAATCGGCCAAGATAATTAATAGACTCTAATAAATAAAAAAACGATAATTGAACACGTAAGAGTGATGTGATTAAGAAAAATATATGGATCAAACAATTTACTGAATAATTCAATTATTTAAATTAAGAGTGATAAATATTTGAAAAATCTATTTATAAGTTAACGTAAATTCCTAATGTTAAAATATACTGAAGTCACACATAATAGATTTTTATAAACTACCAGATTAAATTTAAAAATTTAATTATTTAGAATAATAATTTAAATCAAATTAATGTATTTACACCTGCCCGTATTTAAGGTTAAATAGCGAATTTATACACTCTTTGTTCTTTTTGCTTTCAAAATCTAGATAAACCGACAAAGATGCAAATTATTATTAAATGATATGCAATTATCGTCCATTTATAAAACATTTATGAAACACACACGGTGAAAAAACAAGATGTCGACAGAAACGTAAGTTTGATTGATCCCAAGTTAATTTCGCATATGTGATTTCGGTTAAATCCCATAGCCTACAGTTTCATAACTATAAAATTTCATAGCAACTGTCAGCGCTAGCATTAAATTATCACATGTAAAGTGAACAAACCGAAGTAGGCCCATGGCATTTATACCAATTTAGAATACGATGAATCTTCAACAAGTATTGAATACAATAATAATTAAACTCTCAACAAAGTTTGAGAGTTAATATATACAAGCTTAAACAAACAAAGAACGGTTTCAGAAGAACGATTTAAGAAAAAGGATTTCAGAAGGATCAATTATAATTTCACTTTCACTAATAAAAAAGTTTGAGATCTAAAGTAAATACATAGACGTAAATTCAAAGAAATTCAAACAAAAACCTACAAATGGGATCAAAATCTCGTAAACGAAGACAATAGAAGACAGGCGCGACAATGGAAAAGACGAAAAATCCTACGAAGTACACAACACAACAAGTTTGTTGTGACTCCTTGGGTTGTGATGTCTGGACAACCGTCTCAATTCAGGAGTCCGAGCAATCGGCTATGTGTGATAAGAAATTTATTTGTAGATATTGCAGAGCTTCGATTTTATTGCGAAATATCTCAAGGATCACACCGAATAATTCCGATATCATATTTGCTGCTGATACGTCCAGAGAATCCAATGATGTTCACTCCGTCGGTTGCAGTTTTGCAGCACTTAAAGATGTAACTCAGACGAATGATCTATCGAGTGAAGATTGTCAAACTATGCCAAGTCAGGATATTGTGTCTAATCATACCTATGATGAGGACCTGAGAGATACAAAACACACCAACCCTATACTCCCAGATGACATGATATCGAATTTTACAATTAGTAAAATCATGTCTAGTCTGGGTATGGAAACTGAGTCGGAAATAGTAATTACCAAATAAGCTATCAATTCCGTTGGCAAGTCACGATCCACATGGCATACCTCACCTTCTCTCACGAAGCAATCAGATAAAAATGATATAGACTCTCATTGCATCGAAATTCCACACCAGATTGCAATCGAGGGTGAACAGTCTAGAAAAGTTTTTAGTGAACAGTCTAGAAAAGTTTTCAGTCAGATATGCTCTCAACGACAAATTGAGTCACTAAATAGTCACAGGTCATTCTTATCCAGCAAGTCTAATGAATCTTCCCGGGATCGGTGTTTGATTATTACGAACGTTCTCGATTCGTCGTCTGATGTGGCTCAAACTCGAGTGGACCATGATGTTGAACAATTCCAAAAAATATTGATAGTTATTATTTCGCCAGAAGATCCACATATTTCAGAAGTTCGCCCTATTGCGATATTTAGGATAGGCCGTCGCAACAATCTTGAAGAACGTTCTCGTTTGATGAAAGTTGTCTTTCGTACATCCTCAATGGTCCGTGAGTTGTTAAAACGTAGATCTAAACTGAGGCAGTCCCCATTTCGATTGTTAACAGATATGTATTTCGCTGAGCGTTGTCTCTGGCGTGTTGCTCGGATCGAGCTAAATGTTCGGATAGAATCTGGAGAAACTGATCTGCATATTGTAAATTTTCGAGTAGTTCGGCGTCGTCCACAATTGAGATGGTCACTGCTATGAAAACTTTTTCTGAGAATTGTAAGATAAGACCCAATGCGCCATATCGTAAAAACAACAAATTGCTCAAAGTTATATATTCGAACGTTCCAAGCGTTCTCAATAAGATGGGTGAATTGAAGGTCATAGCTACCTCTCATCATCCAAATATCATTGTTTTTAGTGAATCTTGGCTCTCTAACCTTGTTCCTGACAGCTTATTATCCATAGATGGATATAACCTGTTTCGTTGTGATCGATCTGGTCGAAGGGGAGGGGTGTATTGCTATATTGTAGTTTAGGTATTGATGTAGTGTGTTTGCAGACGATTAGTGATGCCAATGGAATTGAGGCTTTATACCTCAAATTGTGCCTTGATCAGGTCAATTCTATGTATGTGCTAGTGTTCTATCGTCCTCTTTTGGCAAGTAGCGATGATTTAATAGAACTTATTAAGCTCTATGTTCAACAGAAAAAATGCCTAATCTTAGGAGATCTGAATATTCCCTCAATAGATTGGAACTCGTTTTCATCTCCGAGTCGCATTGCATCGGACCCGGTTTTATTGAGTGTTCTACACAACAGTGGTTTGCATCAGCATGCACAAGAGGCAACCTGTTTCACTAGCCAGTCGTCTGCCCAGCTAGACGTGGTCTTGTCTTCGTTTAAGTCTGATATTACTCACATAGATTATCTTTCTGGACTGGGGATGAGCGATCATTGCGTACTGTCCTTTTCATTTAAATGCACAAGCAATGTAACGTTAGTCAGTCCCATGCAGGGTAAGCCTCTGAACTTCTGGAAGGCTGATTTCGTCGCAATTATCTACAAATTGAATCTGGTTAGATGGCCAGATCCGTATAAATGCGGAATAGACGAGGCCTGGTATGTTTTTGAGAGCACACTCTATAATTTACTGATATTGCATTCTCCCAAGTTTTAAACACATAGGGAAGTTTGTCCCTTGGTTTGATAGGCTTCTCCGATATCACTCACGAGCACGTAAACATGCGTGGATTTCATTTCGTTGTGGACAACAATCTTATGAGTTTTTCAAACAAATTAGGAATAGATTTATCGCTCTCAAGAAGATGAAGCGTCGTCAGTTTGAGGAGAAGCTGAGTTATATGGATGGCAAGGCTCTATTCTCTTACATTCTCAAAATCAGGAGCTTGAATATTCCACTAGTATCGTTGAGGGATGATTTTCAAGGCGAGGTCACGTGTAAAAGTGTCATGGCAAACTTATTTGCCCAGGAGTTCTCATCGATGTTTTGCTCTTCGCGGACATTGTGTAGTTCTGAATCAGAAAAGGGTTCAGATGCATTCGACCGATCTAATCTGTCGTTTTGTGCTGAAGATGTTTTAAAGCTTCTCTGTGAATTAAAACCGAACATCGCTGCCGGTCCGGACGGACTTCCCTCAATTCTTTTAAATCAAGTTGCTCCTCAAATATATTTATGTTTTCCGTATGTTTCAGTTTTCAATTCACCAATCTCGAATTCCTTCGCGTTGGAAGGAGTCCATTGTAGTTCAAGTGTATAAAATGGGAGATCGACAAGTGTGTAAGAACTATCGCCCAATAGCCTTGACATGTATTATTTGTAAGTTGCTTGAAAAGCTAATAGTCAAAAACATATCCTCTGATTTGGAAAGCAACGGTAAACTCACTGACTCACAACACGGTTTTAGACAAAATAGATCAAAAATAAGTAATCTGTTGGTTTCTTCCAACGCATGGCAGTCTTCATTAGATGAACGAGTTCAATCTGATGTACTTTTTGTAGATTTCTCTCATGCTTTTGATTCAGTTCCGCATGATCGACTCATTCACAAATTGAGGTCACTTAGTGTTTGTCCTATGTATGTCGCCTGGATTGCAAATTACTTAAGTTCACGCTCTTTCAAAGTACGTGTAGGTGCAGATATGTCCACCTCATTCGTTATTCATTCTGGCGTTCCACAGGGTGCTGTTATCTCCCCACTTCTTTTTATTGTATATATCAATGATCTCCCATCTGTAATTCGTTCTGATGTCGTAATGTATGCTGACGATGTAAAGATATGGCGGCCTATTAGAGAAAGAAGGGACATTAAGATCCTTCAAGATGATCTGACATGTCTAGAAAATGGTTTGAGGGTTAACCGCTCTAAATGTGCGCATATGTCCATTGGTTCTTCACTAAACTCATCGTATCAGATAGGTTTGATTCAGATAGGCCGAGTGAGTGAATTCAAAGATCTTGGTGTGATGATGACCAGTAGCTTAAAAACTAATGTCCACACTAGATATATTTGTAATCGAGGCTATCGTATTTTATGGATGTTTTTCAAGTCTTTTGATCAGATAAGTGCATCAATGTTCAAGCGACTATTTTGCTTTTATATTCCTCCAATCCTCGAATACGGTTTACCTGTAACTTATCCACAGACTTTAAGGGAATCCCGTGACATTGAGAACTTGTTAGGTAAATCTCGTTTTCCTAGGCTTACATTTTGACAACCGACTTTCACTTAAACATTTCGTTAGAGATAAAGTACGCTCATCTACCTTGATACTCCGCAACCTCCGTCAAGTTCGTAGATTGATCGATTTCCCTTCTTGTATGACTCTAATATCTTCTCTCTTTTTTTCTAGACTCGATTATTGTCTTAGTCTATTTTCCAACTCACCTAAATCCACTCTTCTTCCCCTACAACGCATCGTCAATGCAGCCGTCCGAATTCTCCTCCGAAAGTGTCAAATTTCGCAATCGCACTACTACAACGGATCCTGAAGCAAGATTAGATATCTCATGTTCAGGCCTTTTTGGAGACAGAACGGAACGTACTCTCATAGATATCTGCGTTTTTAATGCTCACGCTCAATCTAACTTCTCCAAGAGTCTTGATTCATGCTTTCATTTTCACGAATCAAGAAAAAGAGGTAAATACCTATAGCGCGTTACGGATATCGAACGAGCTTCATTCATTCCCGCCGTCTTCTCAAGCCATGGTGGAGTTGGTAAGGATTCCGGTATTTTTTTAAAGCGGTTGGCCGGTTGCATCTTTCAGAAACATTATACATCATACTCTGACTAAATACTAAGGTTAAGAGAACATATTGGTATTGTTTTAGCCAAAATGTCCTCGCGCTGTATCCGAGGTGCGCGCTCAGCAATTCACCGACCGTGTAATAGCGCCCTTTTTGCGAAACCCACTTAACTATCTTGACAATTTCAACATTGCTATCTATTTAATTTCAATACACATGACCCATTTGCGGGTAACCAATTTATTTGTAACTGTTATTATTATCCAAAATTATGTGGATCGTACCTCGACGCCTCGGCTTCGAACCTACCTCCGTATAATTAAATTCTACAATTCTTCCTATCGTTGATAATCTCGTTTTCCTAGGCTTACATTTTGACAACCGACTTTCACTTAAACCTTTCGTTAGAGATAAAGTACGCTCATCTACCTTGATACTCCGCAACCTCCGTCAAGTTCGTAGATTGATCGATTTCCATTGTATGACTCTCATATCTTCTCTCCTTTTTTCTAGACTCGATTATTGTCTTAGTATATTTTCCAACTCACCCAAATCCACTCTTCTTCCCCTACAACGCATCGTCAACGCAGCCGTCCGAATTCTCCTCTGTCTTCGTCGTTTTGATCATACATCCTACCATTTTGCTTCTCTCGATTTGCCTACAATTTATTGTCGTGTTCAAATTTGTCTTCTTATCGTTGCTTTCCGCCTTGTAACTTTTCATACCCCTTCATTTATCAACCTTCCTTTTGTTGATAATTCTCGTCCTGTTTACTGTTCCTTGCGTTCCTGTAATTCCCTTCTTTTACATGTCCCAAACTACTCTACCTCCTTTGGACTCCGCTCCTTCATTGTGGCTGCTCCTTTATCGTGGAACTATCTGCCCATTCATATACGCCAATCAACTTCCTTGCCGTGCTTCAAACGACAAATCCGATCCAATTTAAACAATTTATCTGCTTGACTTTTTCATTTTTGTTTGTGGATTTGTAAGCGTGCAGCTTGTACACATTTGCCACATTAAATAAATTTGTATTATTATTAAAAAGGGTCACGAATGATTCCGAATTTCTCCAATCTGAGATATGCTGAACGTTTGACATCTCTACGTGTCGGCACATTGAAATATCGCAGATCGGCCATTGATTTATCAACTGCAGTCAAAATTGTTTTTGATGGCTTTGGTGGTCTCTCTAGCTTATTATCCGTGAATGATAGACGAGAAACTCGTGGGCATGCGTGGAAATTAATAAAGCCAACTACAAGAATTCCTGTTCACCATCGATTTGCAACCAGGGTAATTAACAGGTGGAATGCACTAAAGTGCCTTGATATCTCTAGTAGTATATCTAGTGATGCTATCAAGAAAGCCATCGAATCCGAAAGAAGGAATTTGCAACTACTATTTGATTGAATTTTTTTGTTGATGTTTTTTATTTTTATTTTATCATGTTTTGTAAGCGACACGAGCTTGTAGCTCATTTGCTTCTGTTTGTTACAATAATATAATAATAAATAATTAAAAATAATAATTATTGATAAATAATTAAATTTAAATTGAAAATAAAACAAATGGAAAAAAACTAAAATTGTTATTAAGCGATAAATTACCGAGTATTTATGATTCAGGCTTTAAATGAGATTAAGAAGACAATAGGTATCGGTTTCAATATAGCACACGAGCACGAATTAAATTGTAGTAGGTGAACTGATTTGATATAGTTAGCAGCAAGTAAACAATTACTTTCAGCGAAATTATAATAAACTTGAATTTTCTTAATTAAAATTATTTATAATTAATATATTATTTATTCTTTATAATTATTTATTATTATTTTATTTTAATTTTATTCAAATTTAGTAAAATCTGATAAGTAATCATAATCTGATGATGGACTCGGTTGCGTTTGAAAAATTGTTGGATAAAATCATATGTAAAAATAAATTATTTGAATTCATTCCTTTCTAAACCCTATCATTTTGAAGCCTGATCAACGAAATATAAAATATATTATTTTTAATTTTGCTAGCTTCTGAAAAAGTTATCAGAAAAAATATTATATAAAATTACTGAAATTTTTGTTTAAAAAATATTTTTACAATTATTCCTGTCAGTTCCAGATTTTTCCTGTGAGTTCCAGATACTCCTGTCAGTTCCAAATTATTCGTGTTAGTTCAAGATTATTACTGTCTGTTCCAGATAATTCCTGTCAGTTTAAGATTATCGATGTCATTTCAGCTCGCAACGCTTGCGGACGAGTGACACTTTGATTTAAACTAAGTTCCAGTATACAATGCAATCCAGTCAGAGTTATAAGTTCTGATTATAAACGGGTTACATCAAATATCTATACAATGCCGAAATCTCACGGTCGACGTCCTAAAAACAGTGATGTCGCTACTGTTCCTAATTCAACTTTAAATCATTCAATAGATAACGTTTCTATGATACGTTACCATGCGGCCAAGATAATACTATTAATTTTATTATGCGAAGAGTTGGGTGTGATGGAATAGACTTTAATGTTCGGACAACTGTTAGTTACCCATAGGATGATGAACCTGTCTTTTCAGCTTGAAAATCTTTATGGGATTTTTGTTGTGCCACATTTTACAAAAAAGGCTAACAGTGCATCCTCGGTTCCGACTACATGAAATATTGGTACATCAACGATGCACGAATCTATACACATCGGAATATTACCTAGGATGATCAGCAAAGAAGACCCTAAGAGTGCTTCAATATACATTGATTTGACTGATGATGATTCGACTCAATCTAAGCCAACGTACATGAATTCTTTTGACAAAAAATGTGGACATATACTCCGTCACCACACAATATAAAAATAATGAAAACTTGGAAATTACAGAATACTGCAAAATTCATTAAGAGCATCGATGGTAATATGAATATCGAATCAGCTAACTGAGTCTACGTATTTAATATAATAATAAAATAAACAAAACATAATAATGCTAAATCAAAATTTAATAATTAAATAATAAAATAAATAATTGTTTTTAGATTTTCTATAATTTAAATCAAGTTAAAAAATAAAAAAATAAAAAAAATAAATAAATAAATAAAATTTAAAATAAACGTCATTTTTACGAATAGACTAATAAATAAACGACGTTGTATCATAATAAGAATTAGAGGTCATCAGGAGGAACTGCTATGCTATCAGGTTTCGGCCCCTAACTCCTCTACCCAACATAGCAGCGGGGCCAAATACGTGTTAAGGACGTATTTCCTCTGATAAAACTATCTAGTATCTTATTCTAATACAAAGTATATTATTTATTATCCATCCATAAAAATTTGCCACTTAAGAGTTTAAATTTATTTTTAATATTATTGTGTTGATTTATATATTTTACTATTTTCTGCTTGATGTTATTTTTATAGTAACCTAGTTTAAAATATGCATATATTAAATTATTTAAATGATTTTGAAGAAAATCAATATCGTTACATATTGTTGCAATTCTTAAAATTTCATTATTTAATGTATTATATTTTATATTATATGGTATGCATGAATGCTCATGCAAAAATATGTTTCTTGTAAATTTAAATATGTCATCTTTACGATATAAATTAATAGTAGTTTTAGTTAATGTTAATTTAATGTTCATATCAAGATATACACCTTCTTTATCATCAATATTGGTTTTGTTAAGAATAAGGCTTTCTGGATAAATGTGCTCACTAATTGAATAAAAATTATTAGAATTAAATACACATATATCATCAATGTATCGAAACATATATTTCATATATTTATATTGTTTAGATTTAGTTTTTACACAGTTAAGAACAAATTTATATTCTATAAAGCTTAAAAACAAGTCAGCTATAGTTGGGCTAATATTACCTCTCATTTGAACACATTTTATTTGTCTAGATATAGATGTCCCTACTTTTAAATAGTTTTGATTTATTAAAATATTTAAGGATTCTATTAATTCAATTTTATCCATATATTTATATTTACTTGATGGTTTAATTTTTGTTAGATAGGCGTTATAATTATTATAACATATATATGTATATCTTTTCCAAGTATAAGATTAATTAATTTTACTAACGCTGCTTTAATATCTACTAATGCATCTTTAATATCTGCTAAATCTAGATTTGTATAAAGCGTACTAAAATCGTATGTATTTATATTTTGAAAATTTATTCCTTTTGTCTGTTCTAAAAATTCTTTTGTAGAATTAATACTGAAATAGTGTTTTATACTAGTATTAATTTCGATTACTTTACAATATTTTTTGGAGTGTGCTTTAATTACTTTAAGTATTTTATTCATATAAACAGAAAGTGGTTTTAATGTACATTTAAACGCACTACATATGAACCTAGGTTTTATTGGATTTTTATGCAATTTTAGATTCCAATATAATATAGGTATAGTTTTATTATCTGGAGTTAGTAATATTTAAATAAGGACGTATAATCATCAAGTAATACCTACCTACTGCTAAGTAGCAAGTACTTTCTCGGGTAGTGCATTTCCCTATCAAAAAAGTGATATACAACAAAAAGGTGATGATGAGATTGCAAGTTGTTTGAAAGTAAAAAGTGTTTAGATTGGGAAATAAGCTACTATTATCGAATAAACGATAAAATGGTTGCAAATTCCTGCAAATTGATCGATTTGGATGGAGGTAAGACGACTAATTCCGCAGTGCCAGTCAACCTCAAGGTCAGTACTGTTTGTAATGATGTACAGAAAGCGGGGGTACTCCCCCAATCACAAAACAAAAAAATCTAGTTGATAACTTTAAAACAGCCACATGAACGACACAAGTTATTCCAAATCTTTCTGAGAAAATTTACTGAATTATTTCCAAACAGAATTCTATATAATTCCGTAAGATTATATAATACGCAGATCAAAATATCCTTTGCAACTTTAGATTTATTGAAACATTATAAACTTTCTTCAAAAAGAACCTCAAAAAATTGGTTCCTTGGAAATTAAGCCAGAGGAACATCTCTCCCCAGATTCAAGACTATGGCACGAGGTGCCGCAGACCCCGCAAGTCCTTGATTTTGAGCAGCTTGAGGACCAGTGCCCTTATTTATCGCATTGGTTACAATGAGGGTAAGTGAAATTATCCGAAGAAAATAGCTCAAAATCCAGATCATAACCCAAGAACAGGTTGAAGTTTGATCTTGACGGAAGATCAGCTTGCTCCACAGGGGCTGAACCGAACCATATCGGAAGAGGGAAGCCACTCTTCCCAATTAGTTGCCGAAAGCTGAAAATCTTGAAACGCGACTTTAAATTAGCCACGTCGGTTTCATCAAGGTAAGACGGTAGGTTGGTAATTTTAATCGAAGCCATAATA